>JAADXR010000737.1:0-12075 GCA_023337935.1 Elongisporangium anandrum
AGAGAGAGAGAGAGAGAGAGAGAGAGAGAGAGAGAGAGAGAGACGTACAAGGAGGTGAGAATGGAGAAGCTCTGGTTCTGGAAGACTGCGGTGGACGTGATGACGTTGTCCGAGAGGTCTCTGGAGCCACAAGAGAGAGAGAGTGAGGAATTGATGGACGCGTGAGTGGAGACAGACAGGAACGCACAGCGTCTTCATCTTGGATCCCGAGAGCAGTTGGGCTGGGATGGAGTCGAGATTGCAGTTGGTGATGGATCTACAGACCAATTGGAAGCGTCAGCACCACAGACAGAGCATAGAGATGGAAGAATGAGAGGAGCCACGTACACTGCCACGACCGAGCTGAGCGGCAGCGCGTCGTCCAGACCGCTGAGCGTGAGGTCTTGGAAGACTCTGGAGACAGCATGTGAGCCACTGGAAGGTCAGAAGAGAGAGATCACAGCCACGTACACAGAGTCCAGCGTCGTGGACGGCTGGAGATTGAGCGGCGCCAGGTCAAGGGACGAGAGCGGCTCTAGATCCGTCTCGGCCTTCAGGAAGGCTCTGTAGAATCAGTCACACCATAATGAGACAAAGGAGATCACTAGGCATGAAGAGATCATTTGATAGACATACACATCTGTGACTTGGTCGCCCAGTTGGACGAGACCGACGCGCTCGAAGGGCGCGACCCCCTGGTCGTCGTACGTGCTGGCGGGGGCGAAGGTCCAGGTCAAGTCGGTCGAGTCGAACGCCTCCATGCAGAGCGCCGTCTTGCCGCTCTGCAGCGTCACGCAGCGCGTCTCGTTCACGCAGTTGATGGGGTTCACGGACGACTGGCCCACTACCACGCAGGGGCTGTCTTCGTCGCAGAGCCCATTGCAGCTCGTGGTCAGCGTGTTCTCCGTCGTGCTGCTGCTGGTCGCACTGGAACTCCCGCTGCTGCCGCTGGACGAAGAGGAGGAGGAAGCGGCCAGCGCCACCGCCAGCAGCTGCAGCCAGAGCAGCAGCGTGGGGCCGTGGAGCCACTTCATCCGATCTTCTCTGGAGACTGAGAGAAGAGCGGAGAGCTACGGTATTGGCCCCCTCCACTCACCCAAACGCCCATGTAGGTAGTCAGCCCAAGACGGCGTCGGTTGTGCGGTGGTCCCATTGTGAGTGCTACGATTGGCTGAAAAGAGATCTTCTATTTGTCCGATTGGCTCCGTGATTACTGTGGCTAGGTGTCCCACGAACGCTCGGGGCGAGTTCAGTGCAAAGAAAGACCGCGTTCTTGACATGACCCGTCTGACTACCTGATACATACATTGGCCATTTCAGCCAATGAGAAGCGCGGGTATAAATAGCCTGCTGACTCGATCTGCGTTCAGCACCATTGAGTGACTTGCTTGGGGAGCTGTCCAAGCAGCTCCAGACTCTGCTGCTGCGGCAGACTGAGGCAGGACGCGTCCAGAGTCTGCTGGAGCACACAGAGCAGGCTCATGGGCCTCAGCTGAAGCTGGTTCTGCTGTTGCAAGAGACTCAAAAGCGCCTCTGCTTGGCTCTCCCCGTTCTCGAGACCCATGGATACCAACAGCGTCTGCAGCGACGTGAGGCTGGCCAACAGATCCATCGGCGAACTGCAGTGATCCAGCATGTGCAGCCACACAGCGGCAGCTGCCTGGCCTGAAGAGGACAGAAGAGGTGCGTTTGACGTCGCTTGTGGCTTCCACTGATCAAGAGCAGCCTGCCACTGTGAGTCCTCTGATGCTAGTGCGCGCTCTGCCTTGCGCACAATCCAGGTCCAGATGGGCTGCGTGGTCATGGTCGCGATCTTGACGTAGACCAAGCGCTTCAACTGCATCTCGTCACTGCCTGCCAACCCACTCAGAAGCAGCAGCTCCGATCGCTTTTGAGCCAAAATTTCCTTGACAAGCGCACCAATGCACTCGCGAACATCATGCAGCGCTATCGTGCAGGGCGCAGTGCCGATATGCTGTTTGAAATCCAGCCAAAAGGTGCGCAAAGTCTGTGTGATGCGTTGCCGATCGTCAGCCAGCATCGACTCAATGCCGATATATACGCGAGCATTCGGATCAGCCACCGAAACGAGAATGCGGCAGATGTTACGGAACGACAGGAATGCAGGCGAACAGCCTTCGTTCTTGGCTCCAGGTGCAATGGACGTCGCTGTGACGGTGTCGCAACTGGATGGAGACATTAGCAAAGGAAGACCGAAGGAGCCGTGCCGAGTCCCGGCTTGCTTCAGCAGGATCTGCTCCATGGCGATGATCTGTTGAGATCTCAATTGCAGCACTCGCGACGGTGCGAAGTCCATATCCAGGTCTTCCATCAGGCTCTGCACAGAGTCTACGCACGTAATCTTGTCGCTCGGGCGCTGAATGGCTTGCTCCAGCACCATCAGTGCGAGGTATTGACGCTCTACTTTGTCCAGGTCCAGCTGCTTGTGTTCGTTGAAATAGCTTGTCATTCGCAGTCTCTCAAGCGCGACGCCGATAACACCAACGAACGGAATGCACAGCGAGGAGACTTTGGCGCTTTCCTCCGTCTGACGCCTGCGAAGCGTCTCGAATCCGCCCGTGTGGTCGCACAGCTTGCGCAGATCCCGCAGTTGAGTCTTGACTTTCGGCGCCACTTTCTTCCATGTCATGGGCAGACGGGAGGTCATGAGCGCTGTGTCGCCCATACAGCCCACACAAGCCATTACGAGGTGGAAGTTGTTCAGCGGTGGGCTGGCTGCAGCAGCCGCGATGCCGATGATCTGCTCAATGACTTCAGCACGGTCTTTCGGCGTATCTTCCACGAGAACGGACCACACGAAGTAGCTCACGAGGCAGTTGAAGCGGTCGGCGATCAGTTTACCTGCAGCACGTGGCAGATGGAGAAAGTCCCAGAGATGAAGCTTCGAGACCTTTTGGTGGTGGTGTCGCGTGATCTGCTCGGCCATTCCTACGCACGAGTGGCGCCAGACCAGAGAGCGCAATGGCTCCACGATGGGCTCGTCCTGGAACAGCTCCGAGTCGCCAGAAGGCATGGGGCTCATCAAGTTGTCCATTGAAGAGCTCGGAAGCGCGGCGTTTGGGGAATCAGCAGCTCGGATATCGTGGCTCTTGTCGTCAAAACCCAGAGAAGTAAGCAGGTTTGGGAACGAGTGCCGCTTCTTCTTGGCCATGATGATCGTTGCTATCGCCGTCATGCTCTCGTCTGCCGCCTTTGGTAGAGCGGAGTTCGCTGTCGCTTCGCCTTGTGAGCTAGAGACCTGGGTTTCCTGGCTGAATCGTCTCAAGCGGCAGTGAGAGAAATACCGATCAATGAGCGCATTGACGGTGTCGGTGTTGACCTCGGGCCGTTTGGAGTAAACCGGGTGGAAGATCATATCGCGCACAAACTGCGAGCCCTTGGCCCGCTCCAGGGCCAGCGTCGTGGACGGACACGACGAGCGCCGCTGCTTCACGCCCAATGGCGACAGAATGTCTTCCACAGCGATTCCAACGGTCGTGAGCACGCCCAGATGCAGCAGAATGGCGCGTCCGCCGTTTGCTGTGGTCTCGATGAAGTTGATTATGGCTTGGATGCACTGCTCGCGAGCTTTGGCATCGGTGATCTGCGCTTGCTCCTGGCTCGTGGCACTGGAGAGATACGCAATCGCGTCGTCTTCATCGGCAATGATCATGGACAACTGGCACTGCAGCATCGACACGCGAGCGCTGTCTTCCTCCATGTCTTCAGCTTGAACATCTCCGTCTTCTGCTTCGGACTCTTCAGCGTCGCTGTCGTGCTCCGTCTCTGAGAAGGCGTGGTCTTGGGCTGACACCAGAGCGTTGAGCCACTCGTCTCGGGCGGAAGATGTGCGGCAGTCGAAGATCGTGTCCTTGCCGTGACTAGAGATCGTGACCAGCGACTTCTCCTCATGGAACGTGAGCTTCACACTCTGATCTAGCAGGTCGATCTGCAAAGAAGATCAGTCAAAACCTCAAGATCTGTCTGTAGCCAGGCCTCTCACCTTGGCCTTGATCACGCCTTCTTTGCGTCGCTGGATCACGACCTGGCCTTTGGAAACGACCACGTACCGATCGCGCCACTAGAACAGGACAGAGACGGTCATACCAGACACTCTAGAAGACGGTAGAAGGAGAGCTGCGAACCATGAAGGGGCCTCGGACAGCCACGCTGCCGGCCTTGAGCATGTCCTGCATCGTCGACCAGTCGAGGAAACGCTTTGCAGCATGATGAGCACAATCCTATTTATGGGGAAAGCAAATCAAACGTGTATTGAAACAGCTTTCAGAGCAGAACGCTGTCTCGTCACAGTAGCGACTCAAAAGATTCGTGCGGTCGCTTGTCGGTCTCGATGGTGCTCGTCCTAGAGGTGAGTAAGCATTCGGAGCAGCTCGCTCAATTCGGCTTCCTCCATCTCGCTGTATTGACACAGCAGCTCACGCAGTTCAGTCTCGTCGATCTCGCCGTCGGACGATGAGAGCTCGCGGACAGCGACAAGATGCCCGCCTTGCTCTCCGAAGATCCTGATGCTGTCCGCTGTAGCGCCACGGACGATCATTAGTCTGTCACTCGCAGAAGACAAGAGCGCGAACGTACTCAGCTGCTGCCACCTCTCCGTGCTCTGCGTCAGTCTCGCGACGTCTTGGTGCAGGTCCTCGATCTTGGCTTGGTCCTGTGCGCGCTGCTGTCGAAGCTGCGCGTTCTCCAAGGCCAGTCGAGTCGCCACGCTCCGATGACCAGCCGTACCTTCCGCTTGGACTTCTCCAGTGAAGAAAAGTCGCACAAGCTGCTCTGGGCTGCACGTGAAGCGGCACACTGGGCACCGCGGCGTCTCAATGAGAGCTTGCAAGGCACAGAGCTCATGCAGCACGTGGCCGCAGCGCAACGCTGCCACCGGAGCAGTCTGCAGCCTCTCGAGACAGACTGCGCAGCCGTCCACCATGGGCTTTCGATCTCTGGCGTCTCTTTTGAAAGTGAAGAACTGGAAATGCCAACACTCGTGCACTTTCTTATATATCGTCACCACCCACATCAACACATCTAATGGCCTGCTCTACCGTTGCTGACGCAGCATGGCGACCACGTACGAGGCGCTCGGTCTCAGCGACGGATCGAACTGCAGGCAGGCGCAAGCCAGATCCATCACGGTCGGCGGACACTCGTCCGTGAATGGGAACATGGACAGCATGCTGGTGCTCGTGGAGCCGTCCTCGTTGCTGGTGCTCGTGTAGAACGCAGAGTCGTCTAGGTCCCCACTGCGCATGCGCCACGAGCTGCGGATCATCTCGTCGGCCGTGTCGCCGGTGTCCAATTGCGCCAGCAGCACGCCGAACGCGTACATGTCGGACGACGGTCGAGGCTGCTCGCCAGCCAGGATCTCGGGGGCCAGGAAGCCACGCGCGGCCGTGTCTCCGTGCATGAAGGACAGCCCAGCGCGGGCCGGCGACTGCGCGAACATGTCGGTGGGTACGCTGGCCTGCAGCGTGTTGAGTTTGCAGCCCTTGGCGGTGTCTACGAACACGCTCCGGCCGTTGAGGCCGTCGTACGTGAGATTCCGCTGGCTGTGCAGGTACATGAGGCAGGCGCCGATCTGCGCGGCCGCACTGAGCTTGAAGTTCTTCCACGTGAGCTTGCGCTTCGAGTTGCGCAGATAGTCTTCGAGCGTGCCCAGGTTCATGTACTCGCAGAGCGCGCTGATGCTCTGGCCGTCCTCCCATATGAGCCCCAGCACGGACAGCAGCTGTGGATGCCGCAGTTGCGAGACCACGGGCAGCACTTCCAGCGCGGCCTCGCAGTTGCCGGCGGCGTCGCCAGCGATCTGCAGCCGCGTGACGTAGACCAGCTTGTTGGCGTACTGGCCCAACGACGTGCTGGTCGTGGTGCTCGTGGCCACGAGCTGCAGCACGTGTACCTCTGACGACGGGATCTCGTTGAACGTGGCCTTGCGCATGATGCTGTCGTCCGTGCTGGCGTGGAAGGCGTTGCCCAGATCGGCTGAGGACTTGGACTTGAACAGCTTGCGCATCGTCCTGGCCGCCGACACCTTTTGCTTGACGCTGAACGCGTTCGAGTCCAGTCGGTCGTTCGCGCTGTGCTTGGCGCGGTTGAAGAACAGCACGCCGGCCGCGACTGCGCCCAGCGCGACGCCGATGAGGCCGCCCAGGACGATGAAGATGATGCTGGAGCTGCCTGCAGACGAGTTGCCGGTGTTGTCACTCGTCTGGGAGCTCGAGCCAAGCGTGTTTGTCATGACGCAGAGCGTCATAGCGTCCCAGGCCTCCGAGTCGTAGCCGGAGCCACAGCTTCCTTTGACTGTGATGTTGGCTTCGAACACGCTGAGACCCTTGAGGAACGCTAGCTGCTGCATCGTCAGATGGGCGTTCACGATGTCGTTGTCCTGAAGGTACAGCCTCTTGAGGCTCGAGAGCTCGAAGACGACGGATGGGATGCCTGTCAACGCATTGCTGGACAGATCCCTAGAGAACATAGAGAGGAGTCAGCTCCAGCTGGCCACAGAGACATCCAACAGCCACTCAGCCACACGCACAGCGTCTCCAGATCGGCCAGCAGATTGGATTCGTGCAGATCGAACTGCGTCATTGTCGCGTTCTGGATCGTGCTACACAAAGAAGAGACCGTGAGCGTCCACAATCAACCGTTCCTGATTGCGCGCTGTTTTCCTACAGGCTTTGCAGCGTGTGCGGCAGCGGCAGGTCCGTGAGGTTGTTGATCGAGACGTTGGCGATGACCCTGAACAGTTTCTGTGAGACGACAGAGCACCGGAAGAAGCGCGCGGTGCTACGTACAGGTTCTGCATTGCGGTGCTGTTGGTGAACGCGTCGTGGCTGAAGGACAGAGGGACTTTGCGGGACCCCGTGAGGCCGAGAAGGCTCAGACTGGTGAGTGTCGAGGGCCACGCGATCGCATCCAGATACTGGAACAGCGACCACGCAGTCTGATCCGATTGCGGCTGCGAGATCTCTAGGACCCAGGAGCTGTTGGCGCTCGGTAGGCTGGTCAGACACTGCACTTCGCAGTCGCCGCTCACGTTGGTGTGGCACGTGTCCAGGCCGGCAAACGCACAGCCCTCGGAGTAGTACGCGTCCTGCTCGTCGCTCTGCTCGTCGTCGCCTACAGTCGCGTCGTCCTGCTCAGAAGACGACGACGTCCAGCTGGACGAGGTCTCGGGCGCGTAGCTCACGCACAGCGGCGCGTCGGAGCAGACGCCAAAGCACGAGGACGAAAGCGTATTAGCAGCCGGCCGCACACACACGTCATCGCTCTGGGCCAGCGCAGCAGTGTGAGCGAGCAGCAGCAGCAGCAGACGCAGAGCCATGGCCGAATGAGCCGCCACTTGGTCCCGCTTCCTTGGGCAGGGGGGTCGCCTTGCGGAGCTGCTCGCGACGGAGCTGACGCAGGAAGGGCTGGGGATGGGCGGGAATTCCAGCCAATCGTAGATCTCAAAATATATAGAATGCATGATGATTGGCTGAAATACTGCTAATGCGAAACGCCGGCACTATTCAGCACGGAATGTGTCACGCTGTCGCGTTTCGTTACGGAATCGGATTTTGACCAATCAGAGAGAAAGAAACTGTACCTATCGAGTGAAATGATCGGCTTGGAATCCAGATTGAGCCAATCAGAGCACTCGAACCCATCGTATGGCGGTTAGTCCCGTTTCGATATCCAGTTGAATGACATGTCACTGACAACTTCAAAGGGCGCGGAGGATCGGAAGCGGTTGAAATGAGACCCTTGAGAAGCGACTTGCTGATGCTGGTGCTGGCTTCCTTGGTTTGACAGATCTATTTCAGCAGGATAGTGCTTTCTACAGTATGGAGTGACCTTGGAATCGAAGCGACATGGAGTTGCTTTCTGTATTACAGCTTTGCTGGCTTTTATAATAAGTAAATATCGATATACAGTATTTCAGGACCATTATGGGTCGAGTGTTGTTTGCTGGATCAAACATTATGAATCGAATGCTATTATAGACATCTCCTTCCATTTGCTTACTTGCAAGGGTTATGAAATGCGAAACCGTAGCTACTTAGTTGGCTCTGTTCAAATCAAAACTGTATTAGTACGTCAAGTAGCTCAAATATTCCAGGGTACTGTACTAACAAACTATCGAGTTAATGATTAGTATACTAGTATGTTTGGTGGTAATAGTTAGAAGGCTTGACAGAGCATCGAATCTCAATGGACTTCCTCGTGAGCTCCATGAGGTGCAGACATCCGAGCATGACCATGGCACCCCACCGCTGTCGGTCACGCATATGATGTTTACGCGACACTATTGACGTCTTCATCCCACCGAATTTGCTCGAGAAGCAAGGACGGAAAATTAACGTCGCGTATAAAATACACAGCATAAGCGTGATGGTGCCGATTAGGCGAGGGCTCTTTACACAACATCTCGCTTCATGTGCGATGAGCCTTCGCCAAATCGGTACGCATGACGAGACCGGAGCTTGATTCTGGTACACTACTCGACTTGATTCAGCAAGCCTGGAAACCTGGAAGCGAAAAGCCAGTCGCTCTGGAAATGCTGCCCTGGAACTATAGCCCCGAATGGCTCCAGGAAGCCCTGCGTGCCACCTAATCGCTGTCTCCATTGAGATTGTCATTCAGTAGCTATGGTGCGGACCCAATGCATGCAGTTACCATCAGACAGGAGCATACTTACGAGCATTACCAATCGCTAGCCCAAGTTAGTTACCTGGTGAAACAGAGCCCTCTCTTTGCTTTGCTTTGGCCGGACAAACGCGTGGCAAAGTGCCTGGATTCAAGTTAGCGATCCAGAAACTGGACAATGACAAACTGGAGAAATCTTCCGGTTCTTGACTAGAGCCAGACTTCAAGTGGTCTTGAGCCTGAACCAGGTTCAAGTTACCCATCAATGTGGAAAGCCCGCCCTGCTCAGTCTCTCCGCACGAAAGTTCAACCACCAACTTTGATGCGTGTAAATTTACAGTACGAATGAATTCATTCGAAACTCTCGGCTTCACAGGTTGCAGCTACTGATCTGCTCACTGACAGGCGCATGCGATGTACTATTAGGCATTGCTAGGAACCCAGAGCTCCATTGTCGCTTTTGCGATTTTGAGATGACATGCTGCAGGTCGTTTGATTGACAGGATCGAGTGTTTGAGAACTGAAGCTGGCACTTTCTCATCTCTCCCAATCCATGCAGAAAACTTTTGAGACGTGGGCGACTGTGGATCCTCTCAGCACTGATAAATACGTATTTACGTATCTAATGTTGATAATTGTATTGAGCATAAATCTGAAATGTTGTGATGTGTCTGCGTCAGCCTACCCCTTTTCCCGACACCTGATCCCACCTGCTCAGCTGTGGGTCTGGCTCGGCTCAAAACTGAGATCTTTGTTTCAGGAAACTTAACTTGAGGAATTTCCAATTCCAATAGTAAATTCCATATAAGTGGAAGAAAGAGCATCTAATGCATTAACCCAACGCCATCCTTTATCCATCATGAGTCGAGGATCCCTTCGGCATCAATCCTGCGCTGGTCAGCTGACTGAAATGCACTTCGCTATCTTCACTTCTGGACTTGAACTTTCCCAAACTCAACTTCTCTGGAACAAACTTCAAATCCCGAAAGATGCGGAACGCCGTTTCGGTCAACGAGGGCGTAATCAATCGGCCAAGAGACCAGCTTGGTGCATGCAAGCGTGGGTCAGTGTGTACCGGAGGTATTGGCGGGATGGAATGCCGCGCTCAGGTTCAAGCGCATAGACCAAGCCGGATGACGTCAGGAGTGCACTTACAACTTCCTATCTCCCAGCAGATCGTCGTGCGATTGGTTAGTCGTTAATACCGTACAGTAACACCAAACTCAAGTCTCTTGGCCAGCGACTCGCTCGTTCCTCTGCTCATTTCCCAATTTGGATCCTCCTGCGCACCGGAACCTCCAGTACGAAGACCATGGTGTCCAACAGCGGACAGGAAGACACTGTGTACCACGCCGTGGGGACGCCCATCGACAACGCCAACGTCGACTCGCTGCAAGAGCGCTACGCCGACAAGGCGGACGAGGCCAAGTCCCGCCCTGGATGGGTGCACACAGTCAGCGTCGGCCTCGCTCTCCTGCACGCCCTCCAGAACGGTTGGTCCACGGGCCAAGTCAACCTCAAGACCTTCAACAACACCAGTCTGTGCAATGCGCGCCCGGTTGCTGAGGGCACGTGTCTGATGTTCCCTGGCCACACCAAGACCCAGTGGACGTTCCTCACGAACGCCTGGATTGTGGGCGGCATGGTCGGCACGCTCATCTGCGCCAAGCCCAACGACATCTTCGGTCGTCGTCGCACGCTCTGGTTCAACGCCATCACGATGCTTGTGGGCGCTGTTGTCGAAATGACGGCCCACGATATCTGGCAGTTCACAGTCGGCCGCTTCATCGCCGGTATCGTCTCGGGCTTCGCCACGGGTATCGTTGGCGGATACATCGCCGAGATCACGCCTCCTCAGCTTCGTAGTTCTTACGGCACGATGTTCCACGGCTTCCTCACGGCCGGTATCCTGCTCGTGACCTTCACGTTCTTCTTCTGGGACACGAGCAACGGCTGGCGCTACTCGGCTGCCGTCCAGCTCGTCTTTGGCGGTGCCTTCATGATCCTCGCGCCCATGTTCATGGTAGAGTCTCCCGCTTGGCTGATCGCCAAGGGCCGTCAGGCTGATGCCGAGAAGGAGATCGCTCGCCTCTACGGTCAGGACCAGGTCTCCAACGTGCTCACGTGGCTGCAGCCTGCGCGCGAGAACTTGTCCACGGCCTTCTTCAGCAAGGACATCGAGCAGGCCAAGCAGGACTCAGAGAAGGAGAACCAGAGCTGGCTGGCGATCTTCAAGCCTGACTACCGCCGTCAGTTGCTCATCGCCGCTGTGATCGCCGCCTCGCACCAGCTTTCTGGTATCAACTCGGTCATCTTCTACTCGGCCAGCATCTTCTCTGAGGCCGGTATCTCGGACCCTCGTGTCGGCACGGTCATCGTGGACACGGTCAACTGCCTGCCCACGCTGATCTTCGGTGTGCTCGGCCGCTACTTCAAGACGCGCTCCATGCTTCTGGGCGGCTGCTTCATGATGTTCCTCAGCGCTGTGGGCATGACCTTCACGCTCGTTTACGGCCAGAACTCGCTCTCGATCGTGTTCACTGCGCTTTACGTTGGCTCGTTCGGCGTCAGTTTCGGCCCGCTCATCTGGTCCGTTACGGCTGAGCTGTTCCCTGTGGAAGTGCGTGCCCCGGCCGTGTCGTTCTGCATCTCCATGATGTGGATCTGCAAGCTCATCGTCGGCGTGGGCTACCCGTACGTCATTGATGACATTGGCAACTACTCGTTCGTGCCGTTCCTGTTCACGCTCGCGGCCTCGTGGACGTTCATGTACTTCATGGTGCCCGAGACGACCAACAAGACCATTGACGAGATCCAGCAGGAGTTCAAGGCCATTCGCGAGCGCAAGAAGTAAGCGCTTATTAGTTGGCTGTATCATGAATATACGCGTGTGTTTTAGTAGTTCTCATTCTTTAGCTTTGAATAGTTTGCTACTAACTGCCAGAAGTTTAGTAGGCTATCATGGAAGTAGTTTTTTTTGTAGTCATTCTTCAGTCCTGTATACGTACCGGTAGTACTAGTATACTACTAGTATACTTAGTATACACCCAAAGTATTTTATCGACCAGCAAACTCCCTACTCAGACTCCAAAGCATGGTACAGTATCGGCTATTGGAGATTTTATTAAAAGAACCTAATACACCTAACAAACAAAAACAAACAAAAAATGGAAATGGTACAGTAGTTCAAAAACTCCGCGATTCCTCTCAATGCGCTGCTAGGTAAACACTGGAGTACCTGATCTGAGGTCCGTGCTGCTCATAGCCAAAGAACTTCATGAGATCGACTGGACCAATCCACTATTGGCGCGAATTTTTACAGCGAAACTGGTTTGATTGGGTTAAGCAATTCTAAAAACACATACAGCTCATAAAGATCGGCGCCAGTCCGGCCGGTAGTTGGCTGGTTGGCTACACCACCATGACCCCAAATTAGTTGCGCAGACGGCTCTTGAC
>JAADXR010000738.1:0-12061 GCA_023337935.1 Elongisporangium anandrum
GCAAGCAAAGGCCGAAAAAGATGGCGGTGATATCCCAATCAACCCGATCGATGCCCAGTACAATATGCTCAAGGTGGATATGGAGCCATTGCCAGAAACCGAAGAGGAGTACAAGGTCATCGAAAGGTACGACCACGATGTCAGCTTCCTGCGTTTGAAACGTATTCCCTAACGAGTATCACTGGTTGTATGGTGATGTAGATATGTCGAGACGACGCATGCGCCTACGCATTTGGACTCAAGCTCAAAATCCACTCGATTCTCAAGATTACGCGGCCAAACGAAGGCGAAATGCACGATGTCTTTCAGAAGACAGGCAACCATCGCGTGAGCTCACTTTGCCTGTTTGATAGAGTGAGGTGCTGGTATTTCTTGCCACTGTAGCTTTTGTGGCATGGATCCCGTCTGTCGAATATGGTCGGAATCATTTCGCAAGGACTGCGCATCGCTCCACCTGAAGCTCCGCACAACGGCTACATGTTTGGCAAAGGCGTACGTGATGTTTTGTCCAATTGTTCACGATGGGATCTTAGTATCCGCTCGCTGTATCTACCAGATCTACTTTGCAGACTCGGCGTCCAAGTCGGCCAACTGTTGCTGGACATCGCAATCGCAGCCCAAGGTCAGTTCAGCTGTTCTTGTGCATCGATGACGCTCTGAAAGATTCCGTGTTGTGTGTCGTAGGGGGTGCTTTTGCTGGCTGAAGTGGCGCTTGGGAGCCAATACCAAGCATGTAAGGACGAGAAATTGACGTGGGACACGATCCAGACGGAAAAGAAGAGCGACAGTCTGCATAGCGTTGGGCGGATGGCTTCTAACGAATTTTTCCACGAGACCATGTACGTTGCTTTCCTTGTTTCGATCGCCCTGTCGCCACTCTGATGGAGTTGTGTCGCAGGAAGGACGGCGTGATCGTTCCGTCAGGTTTTTTGTTGGATTTCTGCTGTGCAGAAATCGCGCTTTCAAGTCGCAGTTCAAATTCAAAGAACTGCGTTGGGGGTGAAAAAAAGTTTGATTGACAGTGACAACTGCAACATAAGACTCCTGCAACATTAACTCCCTAACTCCCATTACTGTAGCATAAGACATCAAATTCCCAAAGTAGAATGGAATAACCCTATCGTCTTAGGTGTAGGGGATGTTTGACCCACTAAGACGGTGTGATTCCAAAAATAATACATTTTTAGCCAATCAAATCAATTTGGTTGCCTAAACTTAACCGTTCCCAATTATTATTTTGGGAATATGGGATCATTATCGAATAACTCCCAATACATACTTTAAGTACGACATGTCAGTTATCGAATAACATCCATTTTTGCAAATGCAGCGTGCTGCACGAGGCGTCGACGTCCCCCTTGGGACGGCCAGCCAGGAGCAGGCAGCTATGAAGTGCTTCCAGGAATTCCTGAGTCTATATGGAATGAATGAGGCCTCATTAGGAAAAATCAATGAAGAGCTGACATCTAAGGCTGCTGCTCCTAAGCAATACTTTTATTCATTGATGACTGCATTTAGCATTTATCTCCAAACGAAAACGAGTGTGCGTTCTAAGGCTGCTGGGGGGCATCTCGCGAAGGCAACGGCTGTGGGATATGTGTCACAGATCGTAAACTTTCTCAGAGAGCGATACCCCGCCCACCTTCAGGACAGTAAAGACTCGGCACGATTCGCGATACAATGGCTAGCGCCATTGAGGAGCGCAATTTATTTGCCAATGTCCAGACGCAAGAAGCACCAGGGTGTACGATAGATGATTTGTGTATGCTTGTGAATGAGCTGTCTATTAGAGGATCTGGATTAGGCTTTAAAAGTGTGCACGATTATGTCATTCTAACACTTATGTGGCACACCTTTGGAAGAGCGATCGATACGTGCTTTGCAAGGAAATGTCAGCTAACGAGGAGGAAGCAGCAGCGACAATGCCGTATTGGCTGCTGCTATCACACAAATCCTGGCCTCTGTCAGCGCGATTGAACTTGCAGTGAAGAAACTAGTCGATGCAGAAGATAAACGAAGCAGTGAGAGCGGTATTGAAATGTTGGCAATGATGCACCAGTATTACCTGATCGACCGAATCGATCAGTTGTGCCGCACGCGTCGACGCTTGCTGGTTGCTTCAATAACTGGTTTTCATGTGCGCTGTGGGAAACAGCTAGTGAGAAGAAGCAACAATTCGTTCGCGCTGACCACAAAGCGTGCATCAACATCATGATGGTTGTATATGGGAAGGAGCTTTACATACCTGCAGAGCCATCACTTCGTGATCAATTCGCTCACAGAACTGGAAGCAGAGAGTTTGGCTCCTTGCAGAAGATCTCGACCGCGTGCTGAACGAAAAACTTCATGCTCTTGACGGAAAGAAGAACACGAAGAAGGCTGGCTCGCTTCGCAAACGCTGGTCACAAGTGCGCAGTGCACATCGCTCGGCGTACGACGCGATGTGCCTGGTCTACCTCGACTTGAAGGCAAACGGAATGCTGGTGGATGAGTGCACTCCAATTTGCCACCAGTGGGGCCTAAAAGAGTTGCGGTAAAAAAAGGATAAGGCCCGTATTTCAATCCATTCATACATTCATTTTGAGAAAATACCTTCATCATCAAATCTGCTAAGCGACGAGCGTTCCCGCACAGTATACGATAGGATGGCGTGGCTGCGTTTTGGTGTGGCTCAGCTGGGGCTGGATACTCCGGCATCCTTGACGACACGATGGAGTGGCTGTGCATGGGCGCCGGACGCTTCGGCACCCTGGACGAGACGAAGGGGGGAGTGGCTGTGTTTGCTGGGCACTCCAAACACCTAAACCCACTTTTTGGGAACCAATAAGATGGGTCTTTTCTTGCTTGTCATTCCAACCTCTTTTTGATGTATAGTACACTAACCTTCTGGATACATTCTGGAATCGGTTCGGAATGCGTTGGGAATCCGTTTATTACTGAAAAAATATAAAAAGGCTCCTGTTAGTGTCATCAAACGCATTTTGGGTTAGTGAACATAGCCGGTCCATTCTCACCAAACGGTCACCAAAAATTTGATGATTTCCACATTCGTTTGGAAATGTTACCAAACCGGCTTTAATCTTTGCAGAAATAAATCAAAATTACCGGACATAAACCGGGCGAAATCAGGGATGGGCAACACTGAACAACCGGTGTTCCTCGATTTTTTTGAAAATATCGTGTACAGAAACGATTCGAATTAGCCGTCAGTTAGTGTTACCCCCCGATGAGGGGAGTGGCTACAGGTACAGAACCATATACCGAATAAACTCTGTTTTAACCGAATATTTACAGAACGTACCGAACCAAGTCGAACATAACCAGCCACTCTCTGGACTCAAACTGAACTCAAAACCTGACTCGTGAATTATACCATAGATTTCCACAAAAAAAAGTAGGAAATTGACCAGATTTCGAAAAAATTGCCTCCCTCCCCTTCATTTCCCCTTAATCTCCACCAGGCATCACGGTGGCGCGGTCGGTAGCGCCAGCGGTCCACCCCCTCTCCATCAAATAGCTCAGCAGCTCAGCATGGCAGAGCGGTCGCTCCATGGAGGAGAAACCAGCATCATACCCATCCGCGCTTGTGCCTAAGCGCGCGCGAACACGATCCGAAAAGAGAGAGCTTTGGGAGAAACTGTCGCAAGAACGCCATGCTCGAGATCAACACGCGTGAGATAGCAGTGACACGAACGCCTACGTCGGCACCAAACGATCAAGTGAACGTATTGCCTGCGTTGGAAGCGAAGGTAGCGACTGGATCGACGACGGAAGCGACAAAAGCGAAGCAACAATCGTAGCGAGCGACGGCTACGGGGACGCCAGTGATGACGAAGGCCACGCATCTTTCGAGAACGAAACTGCGGAGATTCGCGTGAATACCAATCTGCCAAAGATCAATTCGGATGACGGACCCAACGATGTGAGAGAAGACGAAGCCGCTGGCGTCGATTCAAATTTTCTAGTCGGGTTCCCTCCGCGCTTCGAATCGTGGCAAGCGTTCAAGGCATTTTGTGACTGCACGTTCCAAATCTTCAAGAAGCGCACGTCCAAATCAGTCGAAAACAAAAACATTCAGGCTCAATATCGTTGGTACAAGTCGAAAAAACATTGCACCGATAATATCGAGCTCATACCGGAAGCATACGGCCAATACTCAGTGACGTACCAGTGTATTCACGGATTCAAGCGCGAAAGTCGAAGCAAGGGGAAGCGGGCGCATAAATTCATACAGGGCAGGAAGTGTTCGGCAAGAATCAACGCTACGCTGACGAAAGAAACAGACGGATATTGCGTATTCGCTTCCGCATTAGGGTCTCACAATCACAAGCGGGACGGATCGATTTTCCAACACTACGCGGATAATCGGCGTGTTCAAGATCCGCTTGTGCTCGAGCAAATCACCCTGTTGAAGGAAAGTGGTGCGAAGGCGAGAGGAATCCTGGACTATATCCGATCGAACACAGGTAAGAATCTCGTGTACCGACCGTACAGAACGTACATAGCCAAATTTTGACTGACTTTGCGTACGTTCGTAGCCCAAAACCCCACATTGAAGGACGTTCACAACCTTTTGGCGCGGATAAAGACGGATAAACTCGGCGGCACGACACCTGAAGAGAGGACGGAAAACGTACTGCGCGAATTATGCGATAATGAAGTGTCAATAGCTTGTATTTATGTGGATTCACAAGAAGTTGTGCAAACGGTTACGTTGCAAACGCAGGAAATGCGCCGGCTTTTTGCCGCGTTTCCAGAGGTTATCATGGTAGATTCGACTCACGGAACGAACAACCGACGCTACAAGCTGTTTAGTTTTATCGTCCATGACTTACATGGAAAGGTATGTAACGTTTGTGAGATCTCTTTTGTTGTGTGATTAACCGAAATACTTGGAATCAATTGCAGGGGCAATACGTACACCACGCACTCATGAAGTCCGAATCAAAGCGCAACATGACGGACGCTGTGAAGAGCTTTAAGAGGAACAACCCCTCCTGGAGCTCGGTTCGGGTCGTAGTGAACGAGAAAGATTTTACAGAACGGTCTGTACTACGAGAAGCGCTGCCTGGAGTCAGAATGCTGCTATGCCAGTTCCACGTTATCAAGTGCCTGTACAAGCAAGTCCAGCAGCTGTACTCTGGGACTTTAGAAGACAAGGAATTCCTGAAGGATATAATGAGCGCGCTCGTCTACTCGGACTCGAAGGCTCAATATGAGAAGAATTGTATGCTGCTGCTGAAGAAGCTGGGAGACAATTGAGAGCATGCATTATACAAGTACTTCATGAGCAACTGGGACAATATACTGGACGAGTGGATCTCGTACACTCGGATGAACGTCCCGCATCTCGGGAACAACACAAACAACCGGTACTTTAAGTGGCGCATATTAGCATGAAGGTCTTCTGATTCTGACAATGCGTATGTACTTCACAGGATTGAATCAAAATGGGCTAAGATCAAGCAAGTTCTGAACCCGACATATGATATCGACGAATGCATTTTGACGTTGGTGCGTTGGCAAGATATTTGTGAAGACGAGTATCTCAAAGAGATAAAGCAGATCGGGACATACCTCCTTCCTAGGGATTTGGGGTACCAAAGGATGAGTGACAGCCAGAATCTGGAGCTCGAGCGACTCGCCAGTTTCGTCAGCACTCATGCTTCCGAGCTAGAGGATGTACGTAAAACCTGCCTTTGGTATTTGTACGGTTGCAACAATTACTAACACGCCACTACATTATGCACAGGCTGAATTTTAGTTCCCAACAAGAGGCTCGACGCATTATACGATCACTCGCCAGGGAGACAATACTGTGCAGCTATCCTACTTTGAGGACTCCAGTGTTCACTCGCTGTCGCTGGTGGTACGTGCCAACACTGAAGCAGCCTGCTCAGATTTGTATTTTGCTAACCATCGGTACGATCGGTATGTTCGGTATGTTCGGTATGTTCGGTATGTTTTGTACTCAGGATTATAGCTCCACCTGCATGTTCTTTAGTACAAGATTACTTCCATGCCGACATGTATTGTACTATCGACTGCAATCTGGAACGTACGAAAGCATCATTCCGTTCATGCACTTGAATCGCAGGTGGTGCAGGAACTCGGAGTTGAATGATATTGAAACCGCTATATTACCGTCATCCGAAGAATTCAAAACCAAGCGAGCGTCAGGAATGAAGATGGCTGATGCACTCTCACCCGAAGCAAACATTTACAGCGTCCATGGAAGTAATGCACGATATTGCCAACATCATGCAAGAGATGGGTACTACAAAATTCAATGGAATGCAAAACCGAGCGCATTTCTGGCCAGAGCATTTGTCTCCAAAATTACAACAGTACGTTCAAACCCGCCTTGTTGGCCTGGTCAAGACCTATTCGGATGCGTGATAGAAGCTGAGTCGCACCGGTCGGACGCAGCTCACCACCGTACACGCACCAGAGTATCGCGCGCTGGTGCAATCCAAGGCAGCAATAGTCCCAAGCGCAACAGTATCAACGAGAAAAAAAATGCTAAGCGCCGGGGCCCAGACGTCCGCGGCTCAACTTGGCAGTCAAACTGTTCTGATGTGACCACCCCATGGGTAATCTTGCGGCGTCCATGTTTTATCGTGCCTGACGCACTCAGCTCAGGAGACGATCTTCCCAACGTCACCCCCGAGGCCAAGCCCTCCTTCCATCCGAGAACACCGTTATCAGACGAAGTAGTCACCGACCACGTACAAATCCACTTAAGGCAGCAGCTGCAGTCTGCTCCGTCATTAGAGGCCAAGCCTCAGATGAACACCTCCCTTGATATCCCCAATCCCGAACGTGTTTGTGCCGCGCTGGAAGGCGATCTTCTCAGGAGTGACAATGTACGAGACCAGACCATCAGGAGTCGCCTGGTCGTCGCACAGATTTCGAATCCCGAGGCCAGTTCCTCAAGCGGACAAGGACACAAGTAAGCTGGCGAATACTCGGTTGAACTGAGACCTCGATAACACTCTGTGTGCCCTAGTCATGAAAATTAACCTTGACTTAAAGGCGCTCGTCGAACTTGTGCGAGGCCAAACGCCACGTGATGGACGTCCAAACAAGCGTTGTGCCCTCAACGGTACGCCGCGCTATTTAACGCATTGCGCACTTCTATGAGGTAGCCCAACGCGGCATTTCCCCTCCGTGGAAATCCCGAGTACAGCGCTCAAGTCAAGTCGCAAGAAACCACCGATCTGCCAACGGCATCTCGATGCGGTCGTCCGAAGCGTGAGGAAGGTTTAAGATGCAGGTCAATACCTGGTTCTGAATGCAGCCATACTCAGCAGGTGGATCAATGTGCTCGTTAGCCCATTCTTGCAGTTGTAGATCACGTAGTGCATCGTGTGCTCTTCCAAGCGGACTGGGCAGACCGTGCATGGCTCATGTTGGCTGTTTTTCTTCTTCCACGCCTTCTGCTGATCCAAGAATACTTCAGGCTCGATCTCGGAGCAGTCTGCTGCGATGAGCTTCCACTCGAACGGCATGTTTCGGATTAATTGAAAGACAGCACCAAACTCACGACATCCAAGGGACCTTGAGCTGCTGTGAACCATTACCGAAAAATGCGGAAAGATGCAGCACCCATAAAGATGCAGCACCTCTCAAACTCGTTGCAGAGGGGCTGAGGGAATGCACCTTGTTTTAAAAAAGAGACATTATCATACCGTGTTTTGTAACTAATTTTGTGCACATAAGCTGGCAGCCAAAGGCAACTCCACCATCAATTTCGAAGGCAAAAATACATGATATTCTATATTTTTTTCCGCCCGAGGGCGAAAGGCGCCCAGAGTACGTCACGCGGCGAAATGTGAGCTCGTGACGGTGAAGGAAGTGGCCACACCACGACAGAAGTGCAGCGTCTGTTCGATCTTCAAGGAACTCAGGCATCAAACGACCGGTAGCCACGATGATCATGTCTCTGGAGATTATGTGGCCGCCTCGCCGAAGGTCCTTGACGTACGCAACGAGTTCGTCCTCGATCGACTCAAACTGAGAGACACGACTACAGCCACCAAGGTTCAGACGGCGTGCGATGCTGTCGGACGGGTCTTCGGGTCAACCGCTTGAACCAATAGAGCGAATTTCCGCTCCCAGGTCTGAAGCGTTGACCTCTCGATCTTGTTTTGAAGACAGAAGTTGACTCGGCTCATTCCTTGAATTTTTGCAGCCAAAAAGGATTCGACGCATGCGAGCTTGAACTCATTCGTGAACTTCAGCGGGATTTTCTCGCGTGGCATGCTTGGGTGGCTCGTGCGATTTGCTTAACTGTCGAACTGACTGGCTCAACTGAACTCTAGGAGTGAATGTATTACAATGCATCACATTTTGTCAAAAGGTTAGGTTTTCATCTTTTATTGTATATGGTTATTCGCAATCTCTCATGTTTTAACATTTTATCATTCAGACCCGAAAATCGGTAAAATGCAGCCCCTCCCAAATTCGCAATCCAAAAAAAATCGATAGGGTGCTGCATCTTTCCGCATTTTTCGGCAGTTGCGCACAACAGGTCGCGATAAGGCCTAGGGTGTAATTGACCAATTATTGGCGGTCGATTCCACAGATTGTGTATGATGGAGACATCTTCTGTTTTTTTCGGATGATATTCTGTACCTCTGACCACGTGCTTGCAGGAATGCATCGGTTTTTGTGATTTTCATGCGTTTTCTGTATTTCGGAAGGTTTCTCTGGATTTGTAGAGACGTCTCCACCTAGGAGCCTAATCTGATTCAAATACACTCCATCTTTTACTTTCAAGTACTCGAGTCTCCTCTTCTCCCCCTCGACGCAGCGTAAGTCTATACAAAGGCATCTGTGTGTGTAGTGAGGAAGAATAGTCCTATGTGTGTGCGAGTGTGTTAGTTAGAGCATATCCCTAGCCAAGCTTCGGGACTTTGGCTAACGCCAGAGTCTTCGACTTCATATTCCCCCCACCCGTATCTGGTTACTTTGATGAGCCGAATAGGCAGCTAAGTGCTAGTGGGTCATAATTGTCCCGCTCATAGCGAATTTACTGAGCGTATATTAATGTCCCTATGTGTGCGGATCGACGAACCTTGTTGTCCGTCCGCCACAACCGGGATCCTGGTCAGCTAGCTGATCACGATCCACCGACGCCCCTGTTTGCTGGTCTTGAGTAGACTACCTGCACGGAGTACCGTCTATCTGGGTGTCCCGCAAGTGCATTCACATAGTTTACATATTTAGCTTGCCTGTTGGGGTAGTTAGTCGGTCTCTTGCGTGTCTATCTGCACATTTACGCTAGCTTGTCCGTCTCGGATAAGCCCCGCTTTTTGTTACTACTCGACGCGTGTCTCCCTGTTTTTTGCACGTCCAGCGCCGTAAGGCATTGCTGTTCGTTGCTCAGATTCAAAGGGCCCCAAAAGGGTGCACAACTTGAAGTCTGACCTTTAGTGGTATTTGGTGTTTAGCCGACTCCGTGTGCCGGCTAGCCAGCTCTGAGGTCAGCTAGCCGGCTCCTTTGTCTGTAATCTGACCCTAGTTGGTTCTATTAAACCGGATATCACTCGCTGGAGAGATCCCACCCCTTGGTCTTCTCTAGCAAGCTAATCCCCATATTATATCTCGTGTTGCTGTTCAGCTATCTGCTTTATCACAGTTTTGTGCGGCGTGAGTTCTACCAACCGTTGGGCAGGTGACGGCGCCACGTGCACAACACCAAGTCCAAGGAGCTCGGTACAGTCCAACGGCCCTTCCGCTCGTAGAGCAGGTAATTCCTCAGCGTGTCCACCAAGAGAACTACTGGCTCCGCTGATATGCAACGCGGGACGCTCCATTGGGTAAACAAAGGGCTCGTCGATATTTAAACCTTCCGCGAGAAGGGGGAATGATTGCAGCACATTACGTGCGTGATCAGCTGAAGCAAGAGCGTTGCAGCTTGATCCCTGCTTTGCGTTCCATCAATTGCGGCGGTAATCGGCTGAGAGGCCTCCAAACCTCTCCCTGATGTACTCGCGTACCACACGTGGCAGGTACCTTACGATGAAGTGGGCTCTGTCCGCTTACTGGGACTTGGTGGCTTCGGGGCACCCCCTCTTGGATGCAAACTTGAGGCTCAACTCCTTGATATCTTGCTTCGGTATGTTGGCGATCACATCATCCGGCATGGTGCGACGCACGTACTAGCAGGTCGCGTGTATCCGTTCTCGCTCCTTCCATGCAGACGACCTGTCATCACTAAGGACTCCATATTACGGCACAGTGTCACACGTTGAAGCTGGCTCAGTGTCGGATTCGATGGAGCGAACCAGTCCACCGCGCGACGTCGTGACACCGTGCCGAACTGTTCATCTGCGTCCACTAACGCGCGGTAGTTGTAGAGCGCTGTTCGCTCATCCAGAATTCCAGAGCATCGAGATGACTCAATGGCCAGTCTTCCAGCACTTCCATGTTCGTCGCAAACCGTCCGAGCGACTGAATGACTTGGGCCGTGGTGACGTCTCAGTACTTGCGGCCTGCTTAACTCGCTGATGCCATTATGTTGCTCGCTCCAGGATGTCAGCATCAAAGCATCAGGCAAGCGCACGGAGTCTGAGAAATCCTCCATATTCGCAGAACGATGTCGGTACTCTTTCATCCTCTCCGTCAGCAAAATACTGACGAAATGCATCACCGGGAGGCCACGCGCATGAGAACACCAGGGTGTCGGGAGAAGTTCACACTAGAATCTGACAAGATGCAATGAACAAACTAAGGAGAATTTCCTCGGTAGTGATCACCCGTGATCACTCCATGTACATCAATTTTTGAATATGTCGATTAAATGCATGACGGCGATTCGCGTAGATCGTTGGCCCGGTCGATCCGCGCAACCGAAATTGAGGTACACGCAGGCTTCCGATGTAAAAAGCAAATAGCACCGCATGATTGATCGTCGTCCGGTGTGACTGTCCAGTCGGCGGTTCGATCCACTGCCGACGCGCATCACCCAAGATGCTGTCAATCCCCACTGCTGCAGCTAGGTTTTCAATCGTGGGCACCTGCGGTGCCGCCAGGCACGAAATAATCATCTCATTCGCTAAAGCAACATGAGCTTCATCCCATTCCTCGGCGCTGAGAACTAGGTCACGTGCGAGCATAGCCAACAGTGGGTGCGCTTCCCCGCGCACGTTGATCAAGTCGATCCACACAGATCCAGTGGCCATGATCACTTGCACTGCCTTCGAAGTCGTTGCCATCACTTGGTCGGTTCTCACGCTTCCATCGATGACAACCATCACGCCACGTCGAAGCCATGAGCTGATCTTCGATTCTTCATGCTACTCCTCTGGCACCAGCCGCGCGAGATCCATGCTCCGGGCGATCACGAGACGGTCGTCTAGGCTTGCCGGTGCAAGGGGGACAACGGTTACTTTGCTGCGCGACAGTGCCGCCACTCGCACGTAGAAGCATCCATCGGACGCTTGAGCCACATCTTCTGGGCGTAAGAAGACGTGAGCCCCCTTGGAGATCGCACTGGTCGTGATGGACACAGGCATCCAGGACGCGCACAATCTCAATCTGGCGTAGAAGCTCGCACTTCTGATCCAGCAGGGACAATGCAACAAAGAAGACGCTACAGTAACTGGATCGCCGATCGAACCCTGGCGCTACTGCAATCTTACAAGAAAAAACAGCAGCACATTAAAAGTAAACCAGGCGATAGAAATATGTACACATGCCACATTGAGAGCCCCTGCGTGGTGCTGAACTCTCTGCTCCCACATTTTCTTCTTCAGGCATTGCTATTGTGAATTTCGCCCAAATTTACCCAACTTGGGTGATTTGCTGACTTCCATGAAACCACCGATCAATCGATAGGCCACAACGATTGGTACAAATCATATTAAAATAATATTTTGACTAATCATAAGAGACCTCTCCCGAATAGTTTAAGTTAAGGGTTTATTGCAGAAGGTGATACATATTGATATTATTCGCAAGAGGTGATACAAAGGGTGTTTTATACAGAATCTATGTAAATTACCTTGTCATGTATAAGTGGCACACTGTACCAGTCGCTGGCCGATTGATGTGA
>JAADXR010000739.1:0-12004 GCA_023337935.1 Elongisporangium anandrum
CACGCCGCTGCAGATCGAGCGCGAGATCGAGGACCAGGTCACGCTGCATGGCGGCCGCGTGAGTCTCTCGGTGCTACAGGGCGTGCTCAACATCGACAGGTCGTACGTCGACAAGTACGTCTCGCAGCTGGCCAAGCCTAGCAAGGACCGGCGGTGCAGTGCCGGCAGCCTCGCCAGCTATTACTCGGTCGTGAACGCCGGCGAAGAAGTGCTCACGAACTGGTACCTGGACGCCATCATGGAGGACACGAACGCGCTATTGCAGGAGAACGGCACGATCACCATGGGTGAGCTGGCGCAGCAGTACGGCTTCGGCGTCGAGTACATGAAGGACGTGGTGCTGACGCGCCTGGGCTCGATCCTGCACGCCCAGGAGAAAGGCAACGTGCTGTACACGCACTCGTTCGTCGCGAGCCAGAAGGCGCAGGTGCGCGGCGTGTTCTCCGCCATCACACGGCCGACGTTCCTTCCTGACGTGATCCGGAGCTACCGCTTTGACGAGAAGGTCGTGGCGGATTGCCTCAACGAGCTCATCCGGTCGCAGGTGCTCATGGGCACGCTGCGCGGGCGAGACTACGTGCCGTACGTGTTCATGGAGGCCCAGCGCGAGAGCATGTACTCGTTCTTCCATCAGAATGGCTATCTGGAGCACGCGCGTGCCACGCAGCTGCAGGTCACGCGTCCGTTCGAGTTCCTGAAGAAGCGGTTCCCAGACGCGATGCCGCTCCACGACTGCGTGGTCAGCCACGCGCTGCAGCTGCAGGTGGAGGCTTCCGTCGAAGCTGCCGCCACGGACGCGGCTTTTGTGGACTTGAGAACGATTCTCCCCAGCGCAGTGAATGACAAGGACATCGCACTGTTGCTGAGCAAGTCCCCTTGCGTGGCGCGTGGCGCTGCGAGTGAAGCCTTCCAGTTGAACGACGTCTTTGCAGTCAGCAAGGCCTTTGTGGAGTCGTGTCTGGCAGATTTCAAGCAGGATGCTGAGAACAAAGCGAGCATCGCGGCCTCGCAACAGCAGTCGAATCAGACGGCGGCGAGCGTGCGGGAGACGTCGGCTGCTGCACAAGACGACAATGACGAGGTCTTCGATGACGAAGGAGCCAGCAAACGTGGTGGCAAGCGAGGGAAGAAAGCTGCCAAGGAGTCTTCAAGTGATGCTAAAGGCAAGCGCGGTGGCAAGGCAGCCAAGCAGGAGGAACCTGCGGAGACCAAGTCGTCCAAGGGCGGCAAGGGCCGCAAGGGAAAGAAGGGAGCGGACACCGAGACTGGAGCTTCAAGCAAGCGTGGGTCGTCAGGTCCCACGTCTATCGTGCCAACGCGTGAGCAGGCAGCGGAGCTGTTGATGAAGACGAAGAGTGCATTGGAAGACGAGGAAGAGCTCGTGGAAGCGATCCTGGACCATTTGGTGTCCGATCTCGACAGTATTTACTCCACCGCGCTCTCCACGGTGCTGGCCAGTGTGTTTCGTGGCGATGCCAGCTCCATGCGTGAGCTGCGCCGCAAGTTCGAGGACAAATTCGACGAGCTGTTTTCGCTCCTGCTGGTGCTGGAGAAGGGCGTCCACAAGCTCTCGCTGCATGTGGACAGCAAGGACGAGGACGCCATGGCTCAGTTGCAGCGCATTGAGAGCCATCTCTTGGACACCAGCGGTGTTGAGCTCGCATCTCTGACCACGAGCTTCGTGGCCGAGTCGGCGCATTTGGAGATCGAAGACATTCCGTCTCTGACTAGTGACAAACCGGAAGCCGCGATGAAAACGCTGAGCGACGCGACCAAGAAGCTCCTGGAAACGCATCTGGCGCCTGCGCTGGTGAGCGCTCTCGTGCGCATGTGGACGCTGGCGACCGCCGGCCGCCGCTCATTGGGCGACTTGATGCTGCACGTGCCCGTCATGGCTGAGGCTGTGAGCATGCCTCTGCGCAAGCAGGACCGCAAGAAGGAGCGTCAGGTGATCTTCGCCTACCGACACAAGGTCACTGGCGCGCTGAACGATGAGGAAGCGACCAGCGATCGCGCTGCTGCCTTAGCTCTCTTGCTGCAACTATTCTTCCAGCAGTGCACCAGTCTGCCTGCACGATTCCCCAGAAGCGAGCAGGACCTGGAGGTCGCGCCTGTGGTGCTCAACGCGTTCCGATCCACACTGCCGTCGCATGTGATGCGTCCGCTCGATGCGTTCGTGGCGCTCACCCAGCAGCTCAGTGGCGAAGAGGCCGACAGCACGCCGTCCGAGTGGCGAGACCAGCTCGAGGTCGTTCGAGCGCTCGTGCAGGCCAAGGACATGGCTGCGTCCTCGGAGGAGTGAACGTAATAGGCAAGTTGGACGTGCTCTCTTTTTGTTCTTGTTACATTGCCATATTCCCAGGGAATTCAGCCTGAGGATCGACCAAACGAATCAAGATAGGTTCAAGAAGGCACCAAGTCAATCAAATATGTAGTGCGGCTTAATTACGTGGACTATCGATCTCAGAGTCGTTGGCTGCAGCTCATGGAAGAAGGGCGTTCGTTCGTCCAATCGAACGCTCAGGACGTCTTGCGCTGTGGCAGACGAGCACTGATCCCAGGCGCGAGGAACTCAAACAACTCGATGGTTTCTTCACACTCCAGAAACGAGTCCGGCAGTCCATGACGCCTCTGGTACGCGGAAAGCAGGCCGTAGAACTTGGCCACGTCTGCTATGCTCCACTCGCCAACCGCAGGCTGGGGCGAGGCGGCGATCTGCCCTCGGCGCTCAGAGCGCGCTAAGCTGACGATCTGTCGAGGAGGCTCAGGCCCAGGTGGCATCTCGCCGGTCTGCTCGAACACCGCGGCTTTGTAGTGGCTGCATTTCAGCAGGTGGTTCCTGTAGTTCTCTGGTCTGCCGGTGATGGTTTCAACCGCGTCCGCCGGCAGGGCGTTGAGGCAGTGGCGGCACTGGACCAGATATCGCTTCCCGTTGGGTGTTCGCCCGATCTCCACGAAGTGCTCGCTCTCCGAGACCCTTGGGCGGCCCATTGCTGTCGTCTCCCGCCGATATTGGTTTCCCCACTGTTTCCCCCCTCAAAGCCAGCTGGTTCTACCGGTATTATACCGGTATGTAATCCGGTATTCCCAGTTTGCGCCTGGGAATTTCCCATTTTGGGTGATCATGGAGCTGCAGTTCGAGATCGCGGAGGAGCATGTGAAGACGTTCGTGGCGGCGCTCACCTGCCTCTCGCAGATCGGCTCCCAGGTCTCGCTCGAGTGCGACGTGGTGGCTGGCAGCCTCAGCGGCGGCTCGCAGTCGCAGTCCCAATCGCAGAGCCAGCAGTACCAGCTCACGTGCCGTGCTCTGAACGACGCGCACTCGGCCTCGGCGCATATCACGTTCGAGCGCGCGTTCTTTGCTGATATTCGCATCGACGAGAGCAGAGGCAGCCTTAATGGGAGTCCAGTAAGAGACAGACCACAGCAGCTGCAACGATGGAGACGCGTCATGCCCAATGTGCGTTGCAGCGTGTACGCCAAGGCCTGCTGCGCTGTGTTCCGCACGCTCAAGCACGTGCGCAGCGTGCAGCTCGCGTTCTCATGGGCCGATGAAGAAGAGAATAGCAGTTCTGCAAACAGAAGCCAGGAGGAGGTGGATGTGCCGTGCACAGAGCTGCGCTGGTGCTTGAGCTGC
Source organism: Elongisporangium anandrum (assembly GCA_023337935.1). Taxonomy (NCBI): domain Eukaryota; phylum Oomycota; class Peronosporomycetes; order Pythiales; family Pythiaceae; genus Elongisporangium; species Elongisporangium anandrum. The sequence continues at coordinate 3,638 of JAADXR010000739.1, forward strand.
GACGCCGACATCACCAAGACCCATCGCATGAAGGTCCACGGCGGAGAAGTCATGCGCGCCGTGTTTGACAAGGGCAACTGTCCCAGCAGGTAAGACCAAAACAGCCATCAGTTACACCATGCAGAGATGTAAACCCATGGGCTTATCTGTTGCAGATTGCGCACGCGGCATTACCATTTGGCGTCGCTCTTGGCGCACATTCATCAGACCAAGGAGGTGTCCGTGACTTGCACGACCTCCCAGGTCAAGTTCGAGAGCTACTTCCCCAACTCTGCCGACGGTAAGTCAGCCTTGAAGCTCTGAGCTCTTGGTGCATGATCTGACCTCTGTTGGCCAGGCAAGGTCCATCTGCAGACGGAGACGGCGGTGGAGAGCTCGGATTTCAATGAATACGTGCTGGCTCAGAACCCAACGTCCATCGAAGAGACGTCCGTGCAGCTCATCTTTTGCCTCTCGGAGATGCGCGTACGTGGACCCAGGCGCTCTGTTGACGTCGTAACCTCTCTCTAATCGAGTCTGCTGCAGTCGTTTCTGGCGTTTTGCAAGGCGAGCGACCTCTTGGAAGTTCAGTTTTACTTCAGCACCGGCGGAAGGTAGGATGCCCATCAAGACCTACGGCTAGATACTACGTAGTATGCATTGATGTGAATGCCTTCTTGCTCTAGTCCGGTGCTCTTTTCAGCCGAATCGACCTCCATGGCCAAGTTTTCAATCGAAATGACGCTCTCGACAGTCACGACCTTCCTGCCAGCGCTCTCGCAGACGCCAAGGTAGCGTTCCAGCTTGCTACTTCTGCTCTCGATACTGAACGCTCTTGATCTCTGTTCGTGGCAACAGCGAGGCCGAAGTGCCGACGTACGAGCACGAGGGCTCCAATAGCATGAGTCTGACTCCGTGAGTGCTGCTGATTCCATTTTCCTTCCCGATTGAATATGATGCACTGATTCACTTTCGTCACGACAGGGAGGAGAGCGACACGACGCAATCGCAGCCTCGATACCTCACGCACTCGAAGCGTACGCGTGTGGACTAATAGAATCTCTTCTTTGCATGTGGATGGACAATCAAGGCACATCTCACGCATGCATCCTCTGGAAGCCAAATGGATTCATTCTGATAAAATAACGAATGGGAAATGCATCATCCACTGCTGGAATCATTTGCTCGCTCGCCTCCTTTACTGCCGAACTGGCCTAGTCTTGATGCTCTTCCGTTCGCCTTGCGTTAAAATCGGCCACTCACGCTCGCACCATAATTAACTACTCTACATCACGACGTGCTACTTTCGTGGGGCTGTCTTGCGCTTGAGGAGCTCTAGATCCCAGCCGTGACCGAGAACCAGCTCTCCACGATCTTGGCCTTGCCCTGCACGAGTCCGTCCGAGGTCGGCGACTTGTCCACGATGGTCCAGTCGTCTCCCTATCAACGACACAGTCCATGAGCTCAATGTGCCTTCTCACAAGATCGCAAAGATCCACACAGCAAGCGTACCTTGGGGCTCGTCAACGCGCTAAAGTCCTGCGCGGGTTTCTTCTTCTGCTGGGCCATCATGCGCATCTGCGTGCGTGGCGTCGTGCACTTCATGGACCGCGGCGTGCGCGCCACCGTGCGACGGGGCGAGACGAACATGGTCTCGGAGAAGAAGTCGGCGTCGTCCTCGTCGTCCATCTTGGCGTCCTCTTCGTCCACGTCCGATCCGTCGCTCTCGCTGTCCGAGAACTCGTCGCTGCGGGCCAGCTCGCGCATCTTGGCGAGATCGAACTGCTGCTGCGGGGTCTTGTGGTGCGGCGACGAGCGGCGCCGCTGAGCCAGGCCCGAGCGGCAGGCCGGCGACAGACGGCGCGCGGCCATGGCGCCGAAGGGGCTGGCAGCCTGCGCGGGCATGGGCATGGTCATGGACATGGCGGCTCTTGGGTTTCCCTTTGGATGCGCGCACTGGAGCGACAGTTGAAGAATAACCACCTGCTGCGGCCTGAGGCCCAAAGGCCGTTGACGTCAGTGGGCAGTTTCAAAAGAAAAACATGTCTACTACGACTGTGTTTTATACGTTTGCATACGGAGAGAAAGGTTAAATGTAAGAAGCAAAGTGGTTGAAATACATGTGGTTCTGTTGCAAAGAAAAGGGAAAGATGGCTGCATCCAAAGACTGCTGATGGATGAAGAACGAGTAGAAGCGCTTACCGGCCACGTCTGCGCTTAAGCACAGCGCCACCCATTCTACAAGTTTCCTCCTGTTACCCATTGCGGGGCTGCTTGTTACGCTCAACGCGACACGCCGGCCGCGTTTTCTCCCGCGATCTGATGAGCACGAGGATGAGCCGTTGGCGCTGCTGGTAGTCAGTCATCCGGATCACAAACGGACGCTGGCGCTTGTTTTAAAAAACAGACTGGAAGCGGATTACGAGACAAAGATGATAACGACAGAGCGGTTATCTGTCTCCGGAGCAGATCCCATTGCATTGGCGAGTGGCTTCAAGGACTCAGATCGAAGAGCTCATTTAAATCGCTTCCTGCCTCTCAACGGCCTTGAGATGCGATCTTTAATGCCTGCGAAACGCCCAGCAGTCGACTTATTTGGCTCGGCCAGCGCCAGAGCCGTCCGTCTCGCGTGCGAAACCCCCGGCGATGTGTTTGCACAAGCGCTCGCAGCCGTGAGATCCTCCTGAGAACGGTGCCGGAAGCGACGTACCGTAACCAGATGGAGATGGGCTCACATCCTGCTGGACCTGCTCGGCCCATCCCCTTTTCGAGTAAATGACGCGCTTCGGTTGATTGGCTTGAGCCGCTCCACGTCACGCGATTGGAGCCAGAGTCATCCATCGGCTCAAGCCAATGGCATCGAGTGTCGATCAATGCCGGTACGCTGCTTAGCCCGGCAGCACGCCGTCGAAGCGCTGGGCGTTCTTCTGCTGCAGCACCGTGCGGAAGCTCTTGGGGATGTCGTCTGGGTTGTGGATGCGCCGGAAGTCCACGGATGGATCGTGGCGGTTCCTCACGGTCGAGCGCTTGGGCAGCGTGCCGCCCATTTCGCGCTTGACGCGCGTGGGGATGAGTGGCAGTTTGGACAGACTGGGCAGTGTGAGGCCGACGGACGGACCGTTGGGCGGCGATGCGAGCATGGAGGACCCCATGCCGCTGCCACTGGATCCAGATTCCATCGCTGATGCATCGGATTCGCTGTTGTTGGCCGAGGCAGCGACCACCAGCGTGCGTCTGATCATAACGAGAATGGTAAGCAAGAGCCATTTGCATGAGCATTGGCCTACGTACTTGCGCGGGGAAGCCGAGACGGTGCTCTCGCGTCGTGGAGTCGCTGAAGCAGACGAGACCGCGCTCTCCTGCAGCTTCAGTCGCACCATGGAGACCGATTCGTTCAACGGGAGAAGACCATGCGGAAGGCCGTGCGTGTCGATCAGCGTGAAAGCCTTTCGCTCCGGTTTGCTCTGATACAAACATGCGAGCGAACGATTGAGTGCTTCTATCGCGAGCCAACGACACAGATTCGAATCAACGTACCACATCCACAGGGTTCATGGCGACTGCAGCGACGCGGAAGTGGTGACCAGGCTCGTGTCTGCAGCAGTGGAACTATGTCAGCTATTGGCCAAAGCTCTAATGGCCGAACAGGGCGTGAGCATACCGATAGATCCGTCCGATGAACTGAGAGAGCAGCATGTGCTTCGTCCATCCCGCTTTGCGCACGAATTCGATCATTTCGAGCGTCTTGAGCACAGGCGTCTGCTGGCAATTGCCATCCCAGCAAACGATCTGCACCACAGCAATCCGTCAGTTGGCTTCGAACAGGAGCAGGACACATTACAACGTACCTCGCCACGAGTGACTTTGACCACCGTGATCAGGTCGTTGATATCGCTCGAGTTGTCAGCCAGTCGATGAGACAGCACTCCGGCCGATGCGAGCGTGTCCTCGCCTCCAACCAAGTCCATGTTGTTGCTCTTGCGGCGGTTCACAGGCGCAGGCGGATAGCTACTGGAGCCTGGACTAGTTCCGCTTACGCCTGGTCCAGTCGCTGCGGCGCCCATGGCACCAATGCTGCCAGACTTGTTGTTCATATTCATGGCACGTGCTCGATGGCCTGACACACAAACCCAGACCTCGCCGGGCTTAGGCATCGAGTCCTCCAACAGGAACGTCTCGCGTGGCTCCGGACTTGAAAGCGCCACGATGGACGAGCACCGCAGGAAATGCACCGCTGGAATCGGCTGCAATGGACCGCTCCATACACAACTGGACACTGAAGACGCATAGGACGTCGGCCGACCCAATTGCCACGTGCGGTGCTTGCCAAAGCAGCCGACTTGCACGCCGTCTAGAGTCCAAACACTCACATCGCCATGCGCACCGGAGATCAGCAGGTAGAACTCGGTCATGCGCGCGTGCTCGATGAACTCCAGGCCGAGAATACGCGCTGGAGCTGGTCGCCAGGTGCAGCAAAGCGAGAGCACAATGCCCTCGTGGTCGCGCGAGACTGAGAGGTCCCAGACTTTGACGTGCCCAGCAGCGTCGCCCGTGACCAAATGCGTGTTGCTCTTGTCGCAACGAAGAGCAGTGACAGTCTCGTCGTTCGGATGGTCCAATGCGATAACGCCCTGCGCCGTCATTGATCGATCGATACAGACCAATTGACCTGTATCGCCGCTGGCAAACAGCATCTCGATCTTCTGCGCATAATACATGGTCTCGATCGACCCGGAGCTCTGAAAGACGTTGGTCACGAACTCGCCCGAGTTGAGCGACCAGAGCAGGATGCGGCCGTCAAGCCCCGAGGTCGCAATGTACGCTGGCGGAATGTACACGAGCGTGAGGATGTCCATACTGTGGCCTTTGGCTGGATTCGTCGCCAATGTCTTCGCATTAGGCAGCACATGGACCGGAAGAGCCTCGCTTTCATCGTTCTTGTCGGCCCATACGAAAATGCTGCGATCCCAGCCGACGGAGCACACGAACCGCTGGCAGATGTAGTCGCCCATGCCCACGCGCAGGTTGCGTTCAATATCCAAAATGCTAGTCACTTCCTTTTCCCTATAGCGGTTCCTGGTTCGAGGCTTCGTCACAGCCACGGGGGGATTCTCAGTCGCTGTTGCTGGATTAGCTGATGCTGAAGTCGTTGGCTGATCGTTCATTAAAGCCACAGCGTGCTGGTGTCTTGGCGAAACCATTGGCTCATGACTACCAAGTCGGGTCTTGGTAGGCGAAGGAAGCTCTCCGCTCCCTATCGCCCCCCCCTTACGGCCTTCGTGGTCCACACCAAAGCTTGGAGGAAGCATCATGATCTCGCGTACCTTTCGTCTTCGAGGAGTTGAGGACGAAGATGATAAAGAAGACAAGCTTGAGGCATCAACAGCACTTTCAACTTCGGCCCCGGATACAGTTGAGCTCCCATTGGAGTCCGCTTGCAGAGCTGAGTCCACCTGCTCGTGCTTGAGGAATTGCTTCACGAGCGCACCGTTGCTGAAGTTCCACATCTTGAGCTGCAAGCCATCGTGGCCTCCCGTGAGTAAACGCCGACCTGGGTAATCAAACGAGATCGCGGTGACTGGATTAGTTCCGTGAGCATTCGCGAAGCTGCAGATCTCGTCGCCAGTCTCCGCGCTCCAGGTCTTGACCACCGATTCGGAGCTCATTTCGGCCGTCACGACCTGATGGAACACGCTGTTGTAGGCTGCGATACACATCGGTCGCTCCTTGCTCTCGTCATCCAGCTCTTCATCGGCCTGCACCTTGAACGGCCACCGCGTGACGTGAGTCGTGCCGCTGATCAAACACGGCTGCTTGGCGTCGTAGAGCAAGGCCGAAATGCGGTTCTCCGCGCCACCAGTGCTCTTGTAGTGATCCACAAACGTCTGCAGACACCGGTGGTTGCGAACGTCCCATACTTTAAACGTATTATCCGAGGCCGCCGAGATGATCTGGTAATTGTCGTCGTCACTCGCGAGATGAAGCACCGAGGACGTGTGGCCACGCAGAGTTCCGACTGTGCGCTGCGAAGAGTATGGATTCCAGATCGAGATGTCGCGCTCCATGCCGCAACTGGCCATGAGGCGCGTGCTGGCGCACCAGACGATGTCGAACACGCCCTTCTTGTGCCGATTGTATTCGAACTTGACGACCATGCGGTCGATATCAAGGATTGAAATGTTGGTGTCCAGTGACGTGGCTACGATTGCTCGGATGTCGTTGACCCATTTGACGCGAGTGACCCAATCGGTGTGCTTTTTGAACTTGGTGCGTGACGAAAAGCCTTGCGCTTCGAGCGAAGCGCTGCCAGCTGCGTTTGTTGGGTTGTTTCCACCGCTAGATCCACCGCTCATGCCTCCTGTGCTAATGGGATTGCCAGTAGACGCACTCGTACCGGAATTGCTGGTGTTGGAGGCCGTGCTGGAATTTGATCGGCCATCACAGGCAAGCCACTGGTTGGAACAGGTCATGACGGTGATTCCTCCGGTGTCGTCGCCGATCACAAGAGCCTCACGCTCATCCGCAGGCTTCTCTACGTATTCGAGACAGAGCGGAATGGCCTGCTTCTTTGAATATTCGTTGATTTCGCCGATGAGCTGGTTCGAGTTGAGATCGTAAAAGCCGAGCGTGCGATTCATAGAGGCCACCGCCAAGCGATTGGAGCGGCGCATGACGCAGCAGTCCGTAATCCAGTTCTTCCCCGTTGTGATCACGCTCTGAAATGCCAGCGTGTTGGCGTTCCATGTACGAACGCTGCCGTCCTTGCTGGCTGTGAGATACGAATACGGCTTGTCGAGGCGCAAAACACGTGTGATCAGGTCCTTGTGGTGATGCAATGGTCGTACAGCTGATCCGGAACCTTCGCCGCCAGCAGCACCAGCGCCGCCTTCTGCATGTCCGTCGCCTCCTGTGGCCAGTTTGTCCGGCTGGGCAGTCTCATAGTACGAATTGTTGTCGTCCCCAATGAATTCAGAGGAATTATCACTGCCACTGAGAAACATGTACTGCCAGAACAGAAGATGCAGATCTAAATACCAGATAGACAAGAGAGGCGTCACAGTACACGTACGTTTGTGAGTTCGTCCCAATCGACTGTGCCGTCGGAATTTGCGTCGATCTTCTGGAAACTGCACCGGGACAATCGGATTAGTTAAATGTGTCGATCAACAGCAGAGAAAGAAGATGGCAGCACGTACAGCTCAGTTAGCTGCGTTTCGCTCAGTGACGCGTCGATGATCTCACGAAAGAGGCTCACGAACTCCTTCTCGTTCAAATCGCCATCAGCGAACTTCTCCTTGAGCGACTGGAGCTGCTCGACACCGATTTCATCTCGAGAAAAGACCGTGGCTGATCGGCGTTTCGGCTTGCCGCTGGACGCCATATTCCGTAGTGCCTGTGAGCTGGTTTGTCGACAATCAACCACCACAGAAGGCGGGAGCGCTTGAATCCAAGACCCACAACGAGGCGGGTAGTTGAGACTGATACCTGCACCAAATTCTGGCGTCGTTTCAGGCTCAAAGGAAGAAACCGACTTGATTCGCAAAAGACAATATTAGATTGAGAACAACGCACTATCATTAACTGAGTTTTTGATTCACAGATCGCAACGATTCTCATACAATCCAACCAAACAGCTCAAATTGACTCTCCGTCTCTGTTGGCATCTAGAATCAAGCACTACCAGGAAGCGAGCTCTTGAACGCCGTCAAATAGCTCGTCAAGTGGTTGCTAAAAGCATCCATGATGTGGTCCGATAGAGTCTCAATCCCCGTGGCCTCGCTGGAGAAATTCTCTGGAGACTCGAATCGCTCAGTATAGACGCGAAACCAGCCTTGCAGCAGACTTCCAGGTTTCTGAGCATTTAATTCAGCCAAATTGCGACTAGATGAAGGTGGTTCAGCTCGCTTGACAACAACCATGTGATCCAGAATGAACCGCACGCCTTTTGATGTCATGGGAGCCACCGAAGACCATAAGACGACAACACGATCGGCCTCAACATACTTGCGTAGAGACATCTTGACGTCAAGCTTGTACGACCTCTCGCCACACTCGTGCATGTACGTTTTCCTGTGCCCATTCAGCTCACTCACCTGGTTCAATAGCATGCCAATGAGTTAGTTGGAACGGAACAGCAGAACTGATCAGCACATGCAAATGAGAACCCTGTGATCGTCGTCCGCCGTCAATTTGCGGTAAAAGCCTCGCCAGAATTGTTCGGCCGTGAGCTCCATGCTGCAGCTCAGAGGAAAGCAGCAGGACGTCTCCACCAACGCGCCCAGCTTCGAATCCACTTGGCGCAGCTTGCGTGAGAACCAGGAATCCGCATCAACCAGCCCGGAACGTCGCAAAACCCTGTCCATATCCAGTTTTAGCTGCTGCAGTCGG
>JAADXR010000074.1:0-88304 GCA_023337935.1 Elongisporangium anandrum
ACTTCAGCAACAGCTGGAAGGCGTCAGTGTTCGGCGGAGGCAAGAGGGGACTCAGTTGATAGTGCGCCAGAGGTCATCGCTGAAGGATTGACTAGTTGGGCTGTGGAGCTTCGGGATATAGGCCGTGTCAGGCAGGAACTGGGCTTGAGAAGTGAGCCGTGACCGGATCAACGGTTCTCGTGAAGACGTCAGCCGTGTGTCAACCAGTGAGCGACGATCAGCGAAGAGAACAAGACAAGGACAAAGAAAGAGCAAAGAGAAAGGTGCAGGTGCTGCGCAGCAAGGCGAGGCGACAAGAGGAAGCCAGGTGAGGTACAGAACGACGGGTACGACGGGCCAACAGTGCATTGACGGCCGGTTTGTGTCGACGCTGCTGACGCACGAGAGGGCTCTAGAGGCGAAAGCGTGCAGAGGCGTCGACTGTCCACCACAAGTTCCGCTGGCAGGGGCATTGATCACGCCGCCGGGCGAAGAGGGTGTGGATTACCACGCGCGTACGTGACCAAGATCCAAGGTGTTCAGGTGCTCGTGTTTGTGTAACAGTACACGTATCTTTTGAACTGCTCATTCGTGTGGCCACCAATCTTACTGTTCCTTTCGCTGGTGCCGCCTATTTTTAATAGATATCGTATCTTTGCCGAGTACCTTATTATACTGTTCCACTTGAAATGGCTATTTTGAGTGTCTTATCTTCGGTTCAAATGAACGAACAACAGTACCAGACAAAGAACGAGCACTCGGTACAGCAACGCTGAACAAAGGGCTCCACTCTCATATCCACTCGTGGAAACACAGCGCCACTGTTGAGGTCTCTCTCTGTACGAAGCTTCACGTAATTGGAGCGTGTGGGCTTCATATTTGTCCCAACATGGCTTCCTCGCCATAGATACTTGAGAAGACGTATTTTATAGACTCAAACCGTGCATCCAATTGATATCAATGCAACCTGGCAGTAATGAGCACGACTCAACTCCAGACTAGAGTAACTTGTGGATGTTGAGGCGCAAGAGATCGCGAACCGCTAAAGTTGATGTCTTGCTTGTTGCTGGGCCTCATTGTCTTTGACATCGTAAATGTAAATATCCGTGAAGCGAACACCCGTGATCTTCATGACCCAGATTTCCCACAAGTCTGCAATTTGCACGAGGAATTTGTCGTTGACGATCACAAAACCACTTGAATAAATACCATCGGCGGCCGCGAACTTGATGTCATCGATAAATTCGCAGTTTTCATAGTCCGAGAGAAACCCATACCGGTCCAAGAGCTCAGCGCGTGGCGATTTCGAAAGCTGTATGTACACGACGGAGCATGAGCAGCTTGTCTCCGTTATTGGACTGGCGGCTTTGGAGCGTCCATGAGCTTGAATCCATTCCCCTCCGCTTCGTTTTCTCAGCGCTAACACCAGTCTTTGGGCCGTTTATCGTCTGCATCGTGGTCTATAGTTTGCTGCGTAAAGTGTGGAGGCGCATGTTCCATCGCGTCAGGTTTGATCACATTGTGTCCAGGCAAAGCGAGATTCAGCAGCTCACCAAGTTTGAAGAAGCGACAGGCACCGAGCTGTTGGGCAGGTATGGTTTCGTGTCTCATTATGAAAACACCAAGGTCGTGCATGGCAAGACCTTCGCCACTGCCGATGGTATCTACTCCAGTGGCTTTGATATCCAACGGCAAGTTCCTCGTGCAGACCACAAACCTGTGGGAGATTTGGGCCATGAAGATCACTGGCGCCCGCTTTACAGACATCTATGCGTACGCATTCGATGGCGACGACGTTCAACAGCGTGCAAAACTGGTATACCCCTCGACTCTAACTCTGCAGGACTTGATGCAACTCAACATCCACAAGCTGGCTTAGCTCGATGTCGTTATTAGATATCCTGTGAGCTATGGCGAAATGGCCAAAGCCCAAGAAATGAAATGCAGCGTCTAATATCGGCACATTGACCAAGTGTGTTGAGCAAAAGTTACATCATCAACTGATGGGGTGCTGACCGATATTTCGGCCCCGACACAGTGGACAAATGCGCCGTGAACGTCACATCTCCTTCCTTTTTGGTGCTTGGTTTGTGTTCGTTCTCGATTCCCGGAGCTCTACAAGATCATGAGTCGCGACGAAGAAACCGACTGACTTGAGATATTTATATCACGCAGCCGTGGGATCATTTTGCTCACAAGTGCAGGTCCACTTGACCGGAATGCATTGGTCCCGTGCGCCAACCTATAAAGTGGCGGCTGATGCGCCAATTGAAGATGATGACCGGCAATCGACAACCAAGGACGTGGACCACAGTTCCACGCTAGATCACAACACAGTAGCAGTCATCAAACCTGCGGGCAGTTCGCGCGGAGTGCATGCGCGCCACTCGCATCAGAGTCCCACCCGGATTTGCAGACGGCTCTTGGGTCTTGGAGCAGCGTTTTGGTACGTTCAGATCTGCTCCAGCGCGTGCGTTGGCATCTGGAACGTGCTCACAGGCAAGCAACAGACCTCCACGATGAATGTGATGTACTATGAGTCCCGGCTCATGCTGCCTTACATGGGTACAGGGACTGTGCTAGATAGTCCACTGGTGGTGGAAGTGTTGCAGAACGACACGACGCCGCGCAACAACACAATCTTCTTGCGAGACGAGAATCAGTTTTCAATAGTCGATTGCGACGTATCGAACTCCGTCACCGAGATGTACACGAACGAATTCCAGCGGCAGTTCTTCGCTCGGATCCTACTCGATGCGCAATATAGCTTGACCTTCCTGCAGCATTACGAGCTTGTGGTGCCTGTGATCGACTGCTCGTTTACGGGCATTGTTGATGAAGATCCGACGGCATATCGTCTATTCTACGTTATGCGAGGACTCGCAGAGCCAAACGACCTACGCTTACTTACCTTTATCATGCAGACTGCCGACTACCAGCTCGTAGATCGAAGCACGATTCATGGTACAACTTTGCTCGCAACAGCGACGTTTCTACACGATCTTAGTGCGACAGAAGTGACGCACCATTTCATGCTGGCCATCGGATATCCGTTCGTCCAGCTGACATTTCAGGTTTACGAGTACGTGAGCATGATGGCTGACGGCTCTTGGGTGCTCGCCAGCGTTCCGAGTTCGTCTTCTGGGACCACCAAGCAAGTGATATCTGCCTGTCGCCAAGGCATCTACAAACACAACGAGCGGGAGCAATCAAACACTGCCAATACGATCTGGAAACTGCACCAGAACCCGCTCCATGTCATCTCCGAGTTCCAGTATACCGGTCGTCCCACACTGCGCAATTCATGGGCATGGGTGCACACGATCCACCTCTTTCTCGCAGCCGATATGATCCTCAATCTCGTCTTGCTTGTCATGATTGGAAGCAACCACGTGCGACATCATCGACAGCTATGGCTGGGAGATGCTTTCATGGTACTCAACTCGCGGCTGTGGGCGCTACTGCCGGCTGTTCTAGTTTCCTGGTACATCGAGGGCTTCTGGACGTTGTTGGAGTTCTGCATCCACGACGGCAACACCATCACCAAGTCGCAAGACGTTTTCATCTACGATTCCATCATCCGCGCCGACCTGATGGTCCTCTGCATCAGCCTGGCTGATTTCATGGGGCGACTGGCGAAAGAGCGCATCGAGCCAACGTTAGCGCTGGCGATCTTTTATGTGATTTTCAAAGTGCGACTGTCGATTCTGCAGTGGAGCCCCTCTCTTACAGAGATCGTGACCATCTACACGGACAACGACTATAACTTGGCTATTCAGGACGATCCGAGCGTTTCTCTCGTCACGCCAATGCGGCTTTGGAGTCTACACGAGCTGGAGCGAGCGCCAGTGCGCTTTGTGGCGTCTGCGCTTACACCGGTCTTTGGGTCTTTCATCGTCTGTATGATTGTGTATATTCTGTTCCGCAAAGTAAGGGGGTGGATGTTTCACCGCCGCCCACCCGTCTCGCGCGCGTCTAGTTCGCGCGGGACTCACGCTCAACGGCTGGCCACACTCACGATCTTTGAGGCGGCTACGGGCACGGAGCTGCTTGACCGATGTGGAGTCGTGTCTGACTACGAGAATCTTGTGGTCGTGCGCAATTCACACTTTGCCGCGGCCGATGCGGTATACTCCAGTGGATTTGTAATAGCTAATGGACGACTTCTTGTGCAGACTGAACACGTCTGGGCCATTGGGCTCATGATGCTGCTAAGAGTGCGCTTTATGGAAGTGTATGCCTACGAAGTGGAAGACCACATGGCCCAAGAGTGCGCTTTACTGGTAGAACCAGACACGCTCACGCTAAAAGACTTGTTGCTACTTGACATTAGCGCACTGGCCTAATCAAAGACACAACCACGAACATTCAAGCGAATAATAAAGCTTCTGCCAAGCGCTGCGATGATTTCGGCGCTCAATCCTGTACCATTGCTATCGCAATAGCTACAACACGTGGATGCCACATCGACCGTGATTTCATCTGAAATGAAGTTGTACAGTAGCTGACAGCTAATTGCGTCAGATCCAACCAGCTCTTCCGCAGGATCCACATATTTAGCAGGGTTTGGACGCAGAGATTGCGATCAGCACGGATCCTTTAAGTACTCATCGCTCGGCTTCTTCAGAGGATACCGATTAAACCATCTATCAACATGTAGTTTGTCCTGATCAGCAAAGGGCAGCTGCCTGTGCATTTGGACGAACTAACTCGTATGTTTGAAGAGTAAGCAACAATAGGCAATACATGCGTTCACATCGATGGAAATGATTCTTTTTCGGGCGCTCAAACGACAAGAAACCTATCGTCTTTGTATATTTATATTCGTATATTTATACGTTGGAAAGAGCGCGCTCAATGGCGCGTTGATTCGATCAGTTCCCTTGCGTGGGATTTGACCAAGCGAATGCCCTGGTCATCACGTGCATCGAGTTATAAAATCGCAGCGGGGGCTGAACTTGAGAGTGCTAATGACGGCCATCCCTCCAAGACCAAGAGCGAGGACGATGATCTACTCTCAATGCCCGTGTTCGACAACGAACACTCCGCAACCACCGTGACAGCCGCTAAAATTGCAAGTCTTCGTGGTGTGCATCCGCGTCATTCGCGTCAGAGTCCGGGTCGGATACTACGAAGACTCGTGGGCTTTTGCGCAGCGCTCTTGTTCATCGTAATCTGTTCCAGCGCCTGCGTTGGCATCTGGAATGTGCTCACGGGCAAACAGCAGGATTTTATGGGCATCATGTTCTACCAAACAACACTCATGCTGCCCTACATAGGCACCGAGACGGTGCGCAACAGTCCACTGGTGGTCCAAGTGCTGCAGAACGACACGACGCCTCGCAACAGCACGATCTACATGCGAAATGAGTTTGAGACGTCCATAGTTGACTGTGGTGTAGATATCACAATCCCAACGATGTACTCGAATGATTTCCAGCGCGATCTTTTCTCACGATTCAAACTGGACACACAGAACAGTCTGTCCTTCCTCAAGTCCCACGAGCTCATTTCGCCCGTGGTCGACTGCACCTTCACGGGTCTCCTCGTAGGCGACCCGACCGCAACAAGGCTATTCTTCATCATGCGTGCACTTAGCGACCGTGAGGACGTACGCTTGCTCACTGTTGCCATCCAGACGACTGATTATGAGTTGGTGCAGCGCAAATACATCCACGGGGCAAGTTTGCTGGCAACCGCAGTTTTACTAAGCGATCTCAGTGCGACAGAAGTGGAGCACCACTTTATCTTGGGCATTGGGTATCCGTTCATCCAGCTATCGTTCCAGGCGTACAAGCATGTGAGCACGACAGCCGATGGCTATTGGGTCCTATCCAATATTGCAACGTCGTCCAAAGGAGTCGTAAAGCAAGTGAAAGTCGCGTGCCGCCAGGGAATGTACATAGACAACGAGCACGATCGGTCCAACACTGCTAACTTGGTCTGGGAGCTGAGCCAAAATCCGCTCCAGGTCGTCTCTGAGATGCAATTCATTGGCCGCCCGACGTTGCGCAACTCCTGGGCTTGGGTGCACATGGTGCACTTATTCCTCGCACTGGAACTAGCGCTCAATCTATTGGTGCTATTTATGATCGCAAGCAATCACCTGCGGCACCACGGTCAGCTCTGGGTTGGCGATGCCTTTGTGGTGATCAATTCGCGACTGTGGATGCTGTTGCCGATCGTGCTGGTCTCCTGGTACATGGAAGGCTTCTGGTCGCTCGAGGAGCTCTGCATCCACGATGGAAACGCCATCTCCAATACGCAGAGCATTTTCGTCTACGAGTCCATCATGCGCGCTGATCTAATGCTTATCTGCATCAGTCTCGCTGACTTCATGGGGCGACTGGCGAAGGAGCGCATAGAACCAGCCTTGGCGTTGGTGCTTTTCTACATGATCTTTGAGTTTCGACTGTCGATTCTGCAGTGGAGCTCTCATCTTACGAGCATTGTGACCACGTACACGGACAACGACTACTACCTGGCGATCAAGCAAGATCCTGCTGTGTCGCTCATCACGCCCATGCGGTTATGGAGTGTCCATGAGCTCAAGCAAGCACCAGCACGCTTCGTGCTCTCAGCACTCACTCCGATCTTTGGCAGCTTCATCGTCTGCATCACGACGTACATTCTAATTCGCAAACTCTTCGGTCGGCTGGTAAATCGTCGCCCACGCGTCTCACGTGCTTCGAGTTCACGAGGAACCCATGCACAGCGCTTAGCATCGCTGACATTATTCGAGGCTGCGACTGGCACCGAGCTAGGAGAACGATTCGGGGTTGTGTCTGACTATGAAAACTTCGTGGTCGTGCGCAGTTCTCGCTTTGCTGCCGCCGATGCAGTTTACTCCAGCGGGTTCTTGATCGCTAATGGCAGACTGCTCGTGCAGACTGACCACGTATGGGCTATTGGGCTCATGATCCTTCTGAGAGTGCGCTTTGCGGAGGTGTATGCGTACGAAGTGACCGACCACGTGGCCCAGGAATGCGCTTTACTCGTACAGCCAGACACACTCTCGCTGAAAGATTTGTTGCGCCTGGACATCAGCGCATTGGCTTGATACAGTCGCCACCATTGTAAACGGAAGAAAGTGTAATATAGTTTCTAGAGGCAGATTGTGCATGATAAGTTTGGAGTGTTTAACCAGGGGTAAATTGTAGCTAAAGGGCCCCAGAATTGCCGATTGGAGTTCGTATTTTGGTCTCCGCTGTCTCATTTGATCCTCAATATTGTGGAATTACATTTGTTGATTGTTGGGGCTTTACAATAATTAGGGGACATTGGGACATTGCAATCATTGATAATTGATAATCCCTCATTTGATTGTTTGTGCTCGCCTGACACCTATTCCGAGCTCTACTTATGTCCTTTAAGCCCTTAGTTCTGCCTTGAGTGCGCAAGGGGCCAAATCGCCGGCCGTTGCGAGCGTTCATTACAATCAGAATATCTAAGAAAACTCAAGCACTCTTATTCTTATCCATCGCATTCGTATCTGCTTGAGATTTGCAGCTCAACATTCTGTCTCGAATTTTCGAGTTCAAAATGACAAACATGTTTGGATGCATACGGTCGGCGTTAAATAATGATCTGGTTGGCTGTCGGGCCATCGTAACTGTAGCGTCTATCATTCAGGCTTGCAGTTCTGGACATGAGCTCCGAGATCTGCAAGTTGTCTGAATTCGCCAAAGCAGCGGAAATCAAGGCCTCGGATGCTGCGCTACTGCGACGGCGGAACAAGGCAGTACTGGAACTCATCGCCAAGACGGGCACAGAGAAGAATCGATCAGGTTGCGTGCTTTGAGACAACGCTGCTTTCACATCCTTGGTTTCATCAATTGGCTCAGTTTCCTGCACATGTGGTTCGACTCGCCTTCGTGTGCTTTCGAGTGCATGCAACACAGTTGCTAGTGGTGACTTGAACTTGGTGCTGTCTGTTTTTGATTCGGAATTCAGCTTGCCTCCGAAACTGCTATCGGCAGCACTGGGAATCCATACAGACCCCACGCTGGTGGTGCCGTAATTTAGAAACACGCCGTTTGGAATAACCAGTTGAATGAGTGGTCGAAATGCAGAAAACGCATCTTCTGGTGTGCGCAAATTAAAGCGTGTTTCGATGATTGTCAATGTTTGATGAGCTCTGAATTGCTCGGCTTCATTGCCAAAATCTAGCAATGCGAGCGCTTCCTTCCGGTCGTTGTTGATCGCACTCAATAACTGCGTGCCCCAGCGCATTTCGACCATCTTTCCTGTGGCTGCTGGCGGCATTTTCTTCAACTCTTGTGCCGCATGTGTGGCGAACCCAATCGCTAGACTGTACACCAAGTGGCTGCGAAGCACCTCCAGCAAAGACTCGGCACTGAGCGAAAGTAAGTCGCAAGCGAGCAGCGTGCGAACAGAGTAGAAGCCGACTGAGAACCCCAGCAGACCCTTCTCGCCGAAATAATCGCCTTTGTTAAAGTTTAGGTTCCGATACGTTAGTTCATGCGTCTTGCTTTGTGCAAAAAGTCTTCCTTTCACCACAAAGTACATGGCTTTGGTGATACTTCCTTCCACGAGCACATTTTCGCCGCGAGGGTAACCTTCAAACCTCAGTTTCTGAGCAATCGCTTGTTTCAAAGAGTCAATGTTCCCTACGTGTTCGGCCCGATAAACAGGTCGAAAAATATCATCTACAAACGCTCGAAGCGGCCAATTGGCGATATTTAGGATTGATTCCGTTCTGATCGACGTCGGAACTTCCTCCAAAAGTGATTGGTAGTCTACTCCATGATGCGATGACCAAAGCGACGTGAGAAATGACTGAATGCGCGAGCGCAGAGGTCCGGAGATTTTCCATCGACCCATGTAAAGCTCGACAGCAATATGATTTTTTCGGTAGATGACTTCATTCCCAATATACGAGATGAATAATCCTGCAACTTCACCGATCATAAAAGCCATCACTAGCAAACCCACAAAACAACTGATAATTGCGAATACATACTGCGTTGTGGATGTTGGAATGAATGTTCGCCCTTTTTTCACGAATGCAGTAGTTGCAAAAAATAGTCCGCGCAGCAAACGCAAAGTGATCAAGTTTGACGATGGGTCTTCGTTTTCAGGAAGCTCAAGACTTGATGCTGGCAACCATGCATCCCATTCTTCACCATAATGACCATGCTCCGCAAGAGCAAAGTATGAGCATGCACTCCAGTAGATCATCAGAACGTATAATATCGCAGTTGTCCCGAGGCGGTGCATTTCGTTGTGAATACTCGTTCGATTTATTTCACTCATGTAGTAATAGAAATTCCGAAGCTTGATGCATCGGTTGATTCGGTACCAAGGTGAAGCTTTTAATGTTGACATTAAATAATCCACTGGAAAGGCTGCAAGAATATCCCAAAAAAGACGTTCTTTCTTGTAGGACTCTCTGTGGTCTTGCTCATACAAATCCATTGATTCTTGAGATCCCTTAATTCGCCAATTCACCCATATATCTGCAAGAAAAATAAATTCGCATAGCAATTCGATGTGACCGATTATTTCTGATAGCCATGACGTTGCACGTTCAAGAGAATCAAAGGAGATCCGATACGGGACGATTATCGCGACGAATATGGTTGTACAAGTCACGCACTTCAACCAAGTTAAATGATGCCAACTCTGGGCGGAAGCGCCCTGAAATAAGATCACTAAAGCCTTCGGGGTACGCAGTAGTCGTTCAGACGTTTGTTCCGCCGCCATACTAGCACCCTGAGCATGGAGAACACGGGTACTTTGACTGGCTTTGCGTTTTGAGATATTTGCACGCGCACGCCGAAAGTATAGCAATTCTTCCTCTGTTCGTTCGGCTCTTGCGTTTAAATGGTCCACCTGAGCCATCATTTTTCCTGTTGCCGCATTTTGGAGCTCTTCAAATGCAATCCGATTCAATCTGTACAGTTCCTGCTGAACTTGCATGACACGCAGCACTTTAGCTTTCCAATCAGGATATCGGTCAAAGACTAGTTCTAACGAGTGGCGAGAGAGTCTGTATAAAATGCACGACGACGTTGCGCGAACATACGCGCTGCGAACACTGTTGAAAAACAACGCGTTTTCTCCAAAGTAACTTCCTGAGCAAATTTCTGCTAGCTTCGTCAATTTATTTAAATCGACAGGAGCCTTCATCACATGCATGTTCTGGCCAGTGGTTGGGTCTTGCTTAATATTAATCGATTTGGTCTCCACGACAGATGAATCCCGTAGAAACTCATCTCGTGGAAGCAATGTGTCCAAAGTACCAGCAAACACAAAGTACATATCTCCACCTTCTTCTCCAAATTTGTAAACAAACTGATCCTTCACCACCATCACCTGGCTGAATTGAGATACCAGCATTCGTGTTACGCTGGCCTCCATATCAGCAAGGAAAGACACCTTTATGATCATCGGTTGTAAATGAACCATGCGAATATCCGCAAGTAATGACGGAGGTAAACATCGCTCTAAAAGATGTTCCTGTGTGATCGAATGGAATCGTTTAAAGAAAAAATATGCCTTAAATTTCTCTTGAATCGGTATTGGAAGGTTAAAATGCTCCAGTAGATGCCGCAAAAATCCCATTTTTGCATAAAATTCTCGATTTTCCGCATCCATGAGCTCAATTATGTCAGTAAAATTGCCAACGACATAGGCGAACAGGAAGAACCCACACGTCATGGTAATCACACTGAACATGCACTGAGATACCGTTTTCGGTAATTCACCTGGGTTCGAAGCTGACATTAATCCAAACGACCAAAATAAAGATGCAAAGTATTGCAAGGTTACTGTCGCGTTTTCCAACGAGGCTGGGGGGAGCCAGGCCTCTTCGCCAAAAGACATGCCTTCACTACCGCCTATTCCTGAAGCGTGCGATGCGAAATCGAACCAAACGCAACCAAATGTGTGAGATAGCAAAAATGTGTAATAAACTAACTTGAAAAGGCGCAATTCCAGAGTGATCTTCAGATATTTATTCTCCAATGCCATCAATTGGTTTGGAACTTTGAGAATTCGAAATAGCTTGTTTAGGTTTAACACTTCCGAACGCTCTTCATGCGGGAGCCAATTGATCATAAACAGTGGTAGTAGTGCCAGTATATCGATAGCAAATTCCCTGGATCTAATGTACTTTCGCTTAATTTGTCGAACATCCATGACTTTATCACCAAACTCGTAAAATCCCAAACGCGAGCGAACGAACATGTCAATCACGAATTGAGATTCTAACAAGGCAGTCATTACATCCGCTGAAGCATGTCTTTCAGCTGGAACGCCAAAGCAAATGTGAAAGGTCACAACGGCCCATTGGATTGTCATCATAATAAATACCCATGTTTCCCACACTAAAATGTAGGGTGAATCAGGATCAAAAACAGTTTCTTCGTGGGTAAAGAATTTGCCGAACACCCGCTGAATTATGGGGTGGTGAGATTTTGCTTTCACTCGATTCGACGTCGCAAGTTCTGATGCTTTTGCTAGTTTTGGATCCAGAAAACGTTTCTCGAGCGCGACAATGGCATCTGGAAATGCAGGAAACGTTCTGTACATGGCTTGCAATTGAACGCGAGATACGAACAAAAAAATGCATCCACTAATAGCCGTCACGCGCTCACTGTAACTGACAGAATTGTCGTCAATTTTTAACGCTGCAGTCCCAAAAAATCCACCTTGAGGAATACTTCGCGGCGCACCACCATTCGTAATCAAGCATACTTCACCTTCAAGCAAAAAGAACAGACCACTTGCGTAATCACCTTGACGGTAGACTGTCTCACCTTGGCCATAAAGAATGAATTTGACATTATCCAAAAAGACTTGCTCCAGGTCCATCAGCACAGGGCGAACTCCTACGAGTAAAGCCAGACTTTGCAGTGCCGGATTGCAAATACTCTGCATAATTTCGAATTTGATGGTTTCGGGAAGCTCTTCCAGCAATTCACTGATAACTGCTCCACGATGAGATGACCACCAAAAATCTAAAAACGCATTTACACGTTGATGAATCACGAGCGGTGCTTTTTGTCGACGCAAGAAAATTTGAATTCGTGATCGCACGGCAAAAAACTCCTTTTGTTCAAATGCGGAAGCAGTAAATCTCTTTTGAACGTTGTCAACAACAATCGCCGTGATGAAAAATCCGCTGAGCATGAACATCAGTGCAGCACGATACTGAGTGTTACTATCAGGTTCGATTGTTCTCCCTAGAGCAGTTAGCACGTTTGCCGCGTAGTACAGGGAGCGAAAATATTGCATGTTCGCAATATGCACAACCTCTTTTGAGTTTACTGGATATGTCACATTTTCCACGTCAATATAATATGAAGAATTTAGCTGCCGCAAGTATATGTCGTCGGATGGAACCCAAGCATCGGGCTTAGAGCTGAACCCTTCAATGTACGTTATGCTGAAGTGAAGGCATGCGATAACGTGATATAGCATGATAAGCAAAACCCCAAAGAGCAGAAGACGTTGTTTGCTCTTGAGTTGAAAGAAATCATCAACTTCCTTGAAATGGCCTTGCAGGCGAAACATCCGAAAAAGTCTAGGAATACGAACTACTGTACGTTGCAAGTTAGACCCATTCAGCGTGAGTGGTAATGCAAATAAAACATCTGGAAGAAACCATCCTTTCACATAATTAAGTGCACTTCGCTCTGTGCTCCAGATTTTTTCGGAGTCCACGGTGTAAGAAAGATTGAAATTCAGATATATGTCGCCCCATAAAACAATATCCGACAAAATGTTCGATGCAGTTATAAATCCAGATGGATTGTCCATGAGTTGGAAAGATAGTTGCAACGGAATTATCGCCCAGTTATATATCAGAACAATCTTCAATAGGAGGATCCACCACATCCGTCGCTTAGATTCTCGCTCAATTGCAGTACTTAATAGAAATATCGACCACCATGCTGACTTAGCTGCTTTTTGGGTTCGAGTCATAAGCCCATAAAATTCGTGCATTGAGTGAGCAATATGAAGCGCACTGCTGTTTCGTTTAGATACCGATAACTTGGCAGGAAAATTAGCTGAAGGAGAATGATTCTCCATGGTTTCAGTTGTGTTCACTTGAGGGCCAGCTGACG
The DNA here is from genome assembly GCA_023337935.1 of Elongisporangium anandrum. NCBI lineage: Eukaryota > Oomycota > Peronosporomycetes > Pythiales > Pythiaceae > Elongisporangium > Elongisporangium anandrum. The sequence continues at coordinate 13,074 of JAADXR010000074.1, forward strand.
GTGGGTTTTGTGTACTTTGTTGAGACTCCAAAGGAGCAACTTTTGTGGTCGCTTTGACTGCAGCAGCAGTGATTGCTAACAAATTCGGCGATGTTGTATTCGTCCGAGTTAGTTTAATATGCTTTCGAATGAGGCCACCAAACTTTTTCTTGGTGTTGGCAACTTCGTCTTCAACTTCCGGTACGTCATACGAGCTACCGAGGCCTGGAGTCATTATGGACACGCGCGACGAGCGATGAAAAAGACGTTTAGCCATTTCTTCAACTTTCTTTGGAATCGTGGTTGAATACTCAGGGTATCCTTCGAGAACTCGCTCCATGTCAAAACGAACGAGTTTGTACAATGTGCAATATGTTGTTGTCATCACAGATGCGTACCGAGGTCGATTCAAGAATAATGCCATTTCGCCAAAAAAACTGCCCTTTCTCACTTCGCGCACTTTTACACCACGGACGATAACGTGTAGCACCCCCGAATTTACAATATACATGGCATCACCAATGTCGCTCTCACGAAACATAACAAAGTTTGCTGGTAACGATATCAATTCAAGTAATGTCGTAATCGCAATAATGAACTGCTCATTGCAGTCCCGGAAAAAGATGATATTTGCCACCATATCTTTCAGCATTGCTACCTGAACATCCTTGGCTATAGACGGACACAACAGTCGCATGGCTTCGCGGTCGTTGGATTCTGTATATGTATAATATCGCTTCAGGTAATCCAATGCTTGATCCTGAAGAGTTTCGGGAACCTTATGAAACGATAGCAAGTGCTTGAATTGGTTAATACGCGCTTCAGATGATGCTGTATAGCCACTTTCACACTGGGATATCATAAAGAACGTAGCACAAACATACGTGAAGAGCGAAAATCCACAAAGTGCCACGAAAATCGTGAACAAAAATTCTAAAATGGTATGAGGGAGTTCGCCCTCAAATAATCCTGTAAGTAGACCAAATGCCCAAAACAGAGACATCAAATACTTGGTGTTTGTCGAATGCTCATGATCAGTATGTTCTGGAAGCCACTCGTTATGGCCGTGCTCGTCGTAACCAAACGAAAAGCGTACGCAGGCTACGAAGTGGGATAACAATATAATGACCACCAGCACTTTGAACATCTTGAGCACCACAAAATATTTCGCATAAACATCGTCTAGACGAGCAATATACTTTGGAATGCGCCAACAACGGACCAGCTTGTGCATTTCAAACACAATCGGTGAGTATGCCTTGCTAATTGACATTAATGACAACGGCAGCAATGCAAGAATGTCGAGCGCGAAGCGAGGCGACATGAGATACTTGGATCTGGATTTCCTTCGGTCCAAATTCACGTCGCCGTCTTCGTAGAAGCCCATATTCAGCTCCACATAGATATCAGCCACGAAAATCACTTCACACGAGTAAACGACCATGACAGAAGGAGTGAGCCAATGCTCGGAGCTGGTGCTGAAAGTCACCAGATATGGGATGACCATCACTTCGTACAGCAAACAGCAGAGCAGCAGTTGGTGCCAGAGTTCAATCGGTCGTGAGTTTGGATCAAACGCGCTTCCATTGGCAAGCAGCAAGAGGTCTATCGAGTTGGAACGACCGCGAAGCGTCTCACGCACACTGCCCCGAAAGGCTTGTGCGGCCGACATACGATGGCTATGGATTCGCATGCGCTGCGATGGCGACACAGACACAGCAGGAGCCACGCTAGTGTTCGGCATGGTGGTCTATACTTGCGCAGCCCAATTGCCCGGTCAATGTGCCGCTCTGGAGCGCTGGAGGCCGACTGCGCTATGACATAACGGACGCTATTTTGAGCCTCAAGACCAAACCACTGAAACGATTAATAGAAACGACGACTCGCGTATACTTTAATCGCTCTGCGCTATGCGCTTCCAGGGCCGCGCCATCGTCCCCTCTCGTCTTCGCTGGTTGCAATGCGCGCATCCAGGGTCAGAATCGTAATTATTGTACTGAGAGTGATGGTATTGACCTGTTACAGTGCATATACCTGTGATAATACAATAATAGGTGGCTGCGTATACTTGCGTTCAATTGGAACCCTGTATACCGTGCCACGTGGGCACAGTGTTCAAAGTAAAGCCCCGGTGCCGTCAATCCCCAATAGCAGCCGGGGCTGTATTTGACTCGAGTGTGGGTGATTCGTGGCCCTGTCAGAATTGATCGTTTGGTGCGAACGAAAGCAAAGAAAAGGACTGCTTGTTCTCCGGTGTATTGCCCAATATTGGCCCCCAGTCTCAGGAGAGACAGCGAGAGAGAATGAGCGACCTGCACGCGTCCCCGCCGCCTCGGAAGCGCGCGCGGCTGTCTCCACCGCCGTCCGTGGGCCAGGAGGACACAGCTGCGGGCGACACGGAGGCCTCGGCGCCGCAGTCCTTCTTCTCACTCGTCACGCAGGGCGCGGTGCACGACGCCGCGTCGTCGATGCTGCTGATGACGACGACCCACGGCTCCGAGGAGACCAGCACGGATGACGAGGAGCTGCAGCAGCTGTCCATGGTCGGAGCAGTCGCCGCGCAGGCCGGAGCCACGGGAATCAAGCTGGAAGACGATGCCGAGGTGGGTGAGCTCGTGTACGAGGACGTGGAAAGCGTGCTGTTCCACACGGCCAAGGAGCAAAAGCTGCCCATGCTGCAGCGCAGTCTACGGTACATCAAGCGCAGCAAGAACGCGGACGAGATCATGCGCCGCATCGTCAAGGCGGAGGATGAGACCGGATTGACGCTGCTGATGATCGCCGTGCGCAATAATTTGCTGCGACTGTGTACTTTCCTGCTGCAGGAAGGTGCTGATGTGAACCAGAACAATGTACGTTCTCTGCTTTGGACAACGCAATGAACTGGTATTTGAGGATGCTGATAGCAATGGGCTACGTATGCATAGGAAAAGAGAACGTACGCACTGCTGCTGGCCGCCCAGAAAGGTCTGGCGCCGATGACCAAGTTTCTCGTGCAGCATGGAGCCAACGAAGAGTCCAAGAACATGTCGCTCATCCCAGCCGCCCACTTTGGCCATTTGTCTGTTGTGAAGCTGCTCTTGGAGCACGGAGCCGATCTGAATTACGCCAACAAGAAGGGCACTACTCCATTAATGCGTGCTGCTCAAGAAGGTCGTGATAACGTTGTGACGTTTCTCATTGAGCAAGGCGTTCATGCGTGCGCAGCAAACGTAAGTTCTGTTGAATCTATTGACATGGTAAGATATGTGTCTAATTGGTTTGATTTTGTCTACCAGAATGAAGGCATGACTGCCCTCATGCTAGCAGCTCAGCGTGGCCATGCGTCAATTGCTACCATTCTTCTGCGGTCAGGCTCCGATGTCGACAAGCAGACCAGACAAGGGAGTACTGCCTTGCTTCTTGCATCCAAGCGCGGGCACACGGCAGCCGTCGAATCTTTGTTGACGGCTGGTGCCGATATCTTCCTCAAAGATGATCGCGATAAAACGGCGGCTGAAACGGCGCATCGGAGAGGGCACGTGGATCTTTTCCTGAAGATCACTGTGGCGGTACGTAATTTGCTGAATGGAGTGGAGTCTCTATCTACTAAAGCCAAGAGACTGACCGTTTGTATGCTTCGTTTAATTACAGAATCAAATTCGACTGATGCGGGTAGATATCCGAAGGCAGAGATGCTACCTCCTGATGCGGTTATGGTCACTGTGCGAATTGTCCCGCGCCGATGTCGTCTTTCCATCCTACCGCCGTGAACAAGAGTGTGAACTTATGGCTAGAACAATGCGTCTTCCGCGGCCTCTAGTCCAAAATATTGCGCTATATTTGCCATTTTGCAATTTGTGGGATCGGCAACTCAAGTATCTCACGTACGAAGCACGGATTCATCCCAATCGAGTCGTCCACCAGGGAATTCGCATCATCGATGAGGTTTTGCTGAGTATCTGTCTGGATATGTCGCCGTCGCTGCAACGCATTCGTCAACAATGGGAACCTTTGAACGGATCGGGTGAGCTGGAGCTCATGCGTGACTGCTCCGACTACCGCAAGATGTTTATGCTGGAAGCCCACGTCAGCATGAATCCGTCCTTGATGCTCCAGCTTCTTCGCATGGCTGATATTCAGGGCGCCCTGGCCTCGTATTCAGCAGGTACCGGAATCAATTTCGGCATTGAGGTCGCTCTTGATGTGGTCGCATTGGTCACGGAACTATTACAATGGGACGAGTCGAACAAGCGAGCGAAGCGATTAGGAGATTGGCAGTTCATCGTCAAGAGTCCTAGATAGTGCACCAAATGAGCCAGAACCCAATTGTACCAACAGACTAATACAAGAAAGAAAAGCATGAGCCTTACGAACTGTTTCCTTTCATCTCTGATGTCCATTTCTAATCTAATAACCTGCAACATTGAGTGATTACCCGCAGGCTTGCCACACAGGCTTCGTGTCGTTTCATCGACGTCATTCTGACTAGGATCGTAATTTCTATATTTTATGCGACTGTTAAAGATACCGAATATACGCTTTATATCCGGATAAATTGCGGACATGCGTTGAACGCCTTATGACAGCGGGTGTTCAGTAGCGTGGAGATTCGCATGTCCCACTGTGAAGTTACGACTGCATGCGAATGCGCAGAGCTCTTCACTTGCGCAGATGGAGTTCCTGGTGCACAACATCTCCCACTCGGACCTGGTGGTGGAGCTCTCGTGGATCAGCGATGATGGCGGGCCCAGCAGTCCAGTCCACCACGACGACGCAGCGTCAGTGCCGAGATCGCTGCTGGCGAGGCCCAAGTTCAGTCTCTTTGAGCAGATCAGCGAGGAGATCATGAACCGCGTCCAGGAGCTGCGCTCTGTGGTCAGTCCGTCAGCCGCGTCAGCTGCCTGTGGCGTCGACACCGTACCACCAGAAAGCCCCGAAGCGCGGTCATCTCAGCCGCCACCGCCGCTGCTGCACCCCAGTCTTCTTGACATCGCGCCAGAGCAGAGCAAGTCGCGCGCTGGCCGGGTCTTCCGCTGGAAGGTCAAGTGCCAGGACACGCAAACGCCCATTGGGTTCAATCTGGAGCAGTGCCCTGTCCCCGTCACGGCGCTCCATGATTTCCAACTGCGAGGTACTGTACCCAGCGCGATCTTAGCGGTTCTGGACTGATTGATTTGAGGAAGGAGGATCCAGGGCCACTCTCCGTCTTCACGTCCGATTTGCCTTCTTTGTTAGCTCACCTCCCTCTGTGCGTGTCTCTACATCTCTCTCTCTGCTTAGGCGGCGTCGAGACACTGCAGCTGGTGCAGAAGCACTGGACTCGAGTGGCGATCACGGCAGTCTATTTCCCGTTGATAGCTCTGTTGCTGCCCAAGTGGCTCCAAGTGCTCAAGGAATTCAAGTCTGATGCCAGCAAGAAGCTGGTCTACCTGATCAGCGGCGCGGGCATCCCACGGAACGTCTCGCATTCGATGCACGGCAACTCCACCGAGATAACGGCCAAGCTCATCTCGCTCTTTGTGCAGCAATACTACCCGCAAATGGAAGCGAAGCAGGTGCATTCGGGCTCCAACATCTTCCGGTAAGATATCTCGACCTTCAAGCATCACGTGACGCGGTGGGCTAATCAGTTTCTGTGTGTGTGCCTTCCTTCCCGGATCGGAAGATTTGACGATAACGTCCAGTTTATGACGCGGGAGTTGCGGCCTCGACTGGAAGCGCATCGGGAAACGCTCGTGGATCGTTGCGGCGAGGGCTGGAAGGCGCGCTTCCACGTCACGATCGCTTACACGGATGGGCCGCCAGCGCGACTGAGTGCTCTCAATGCCTCATTGCGCATCTACGAGCCGTCCTATCTCCACATTTGGCAGCTGAAGACCTTCTGGCATGAGCGGAAGCTGTCCATGGTGGATGTGGACTTCCACTCGTTTGAGAACATTGAGGCCTCGCCTACGCTCGCCTACGCTCAAGCCGATGTCATGACGCAGCTGCTGATCAAGGAGATGCGCACGTTCCGAGACCAATTCCTCGACGGCCAAGTCGATAGTGAAGTGACCAGTTTCTGGTTGCGCAAATCCAAGAAGCCTGTGCTGGCGGTGCTTCTCGTCGAGAAAACGGACGAAGATGGCTCCACGCGATTGGTCGTGCACCGTGGCATGAACTGCGAGGTCTCCATGCCCACGGGCTCGCTCTGCGCCGAGCGCAATGCCATTGGGAGCGCCTTGGCTCAGGACCCAACGCTCAAGCGTCGTGCGCTCAAGATGATTGGCGTGCTTGGACTGGACACTCCAAGCACGAACAGCGCAGGAGCAGCCCCCAACGTGTCGCAGATTACTTCCTCCGCTGCATCTCCGTCCAGCGCGGCGTCAAAGGCAGCATCATCCAACAACGAAGTTCCGACCAACGGAGCTGCTGCTGGCGCCAGCGGCACGAGCCCGCGTAAGAAACGGCCCCAAGCAGAAACTGCTGTCTTGCGCAAGCCCAAGCGCCCACGCACGTTCTCGTGTGACGACGCGTCCGTCGAGAGCCTGTTCGTGAGCGACCGCAATCCGCTGGCGCCCTGCGGCGCGTGCAAGGAATGGCTCGTGAAAATTGCCGAGGCAAATCCGAGCTTCAAGGTCGTGACCTTTGAGAACTCGCGCTGTCGCAATTTCTACGTTAAGCAGCTCATGTGATCCTGCGCTGGCCCGATCTGCACCCAGAGAAGAACGCGCCACTTGGGTGCAATGTTCCCTTTATCGCTCTCTGCCTCTGGAGATCAAGCGAAGTATCTCATGACACGCAGATGGAGAGGAGGACGGCCGTACCGTACTGGATTGCAGGCAGATGACAAGGGTGGCTCACCACTTGCTCTGTGGTGCACTGTGGTGTAGGCCACACCACCACCCTGTAAATAATTCCTTTGGCTTCAACATGTGCTCATCCTCCTCCAATTGGGCAACAAACATGCTCTCAACGAACAACAACACTCTCATAGACCTAGCCCTCGTTGCTCCTTGCGTGACCAAAGTCGCTTGTCCCGTTTGTCGTCGCATTGTCTCCGCTCACAATGGGACACGATGGGGCCCCCTCATTTAACAACCTTAGTCCCGAAGCAATCGCGTTGTTATTGCACTATTTATCTCCGCTTGGATCCAACACACTCTACAAAGATGACTAAATATACCACACCCTTCAAACAGGCAAACGATATAAAGCAAACCTGTCTGCTGTTAAGTCCACCCTTCTCCCAAATCTCAGCCGACGCTCAACTAACTAACTAATCACACTGACTATTTTTAGCCTCCCCCCAAATTCCTGCGGCAGCTGTGTGGGCGATTTTTCATCCGCCCCGCCTGGGTTCTCACTTACGGTACTTTTTGGTGGGACAGAAACGAGCCTGGTGCATAGGGAGACGAGGGGTTTGCCGTGTGAGGTGGGTACTTTACTTCCTCCAGTTGCCATCTCGCCACCTCCGGCACATTCCGACTGAGCTCCTCGCTCCGTCTGCACAGGTCAGAGATCGTCCGGTCGCTCGCTCGTCAGTCATGGGTCTGGACGTCGACACGCTTTTCTTTCCGGCCTCAGCGCAGCTGCAGTCGCCCGCGCGCAGTCGCAGCAACTCGTCCAGCGCCGCGTTCCGAGTCGAGGGCCAGGCCTGGCGGTGGGAACAGCCCCGAGCGCCCAAGAGTGCAGCTGATACATCCAACATGCCGTCGCTCAAGACCACGGCCATTAAGCACAAGCTACGCCGTCCGCTGCGCAAGAGCTGCAGCGGCAACGTGCCCTCCAGCAGCAGCAGCCACTCGACCAACCTCACGGCCAGCAGCAGCGAACACACCAACAACAGCGTCTCGTTCCAGAACGTGGACCAACTAGCCGAGGGCCACAAAGCAGCACAGGATGAGGCACCGCACGTCACCAGTCAGCGTCTGTTGATCCTGAAGCAGGCGGAAGCGATCCTCCACAGCAAACGCCATGTCGGCGTGCAGGTCGGCGCCAACTGCCCCGTGTGTCTGACCGACGACGTGGACACCCAGCTCTCGGCCTGCGGCCATCTCGTCCACGCCAAGTGCATCACGCGTTGGATCCAGTCCGGCACGCGGTGTCCAGTGTGCCGAGAGCCCGTCGTGGGCGTCGAATCGGCCTTCTCCAGCCCCGTAGGCATGCCGACGAAGGACCATTACCCACAACAGCGGGTCTCGTCACCGCTCTTCCTTCAGGAGGAAGGCGGCTCGGCCACGACCTCAGCGGACGAAGGCCAGACGCCCTTCGAGTGGGGCTGGTTCGAGGACTTCGAGGACTTTGACGAAGGCAACGACGACCTGCATCGCATGGCCGGCGGCTTCCACTACTCGCAGCGCCGCTCGCTACCCAACTTCCCCACGTCCAGCAGCCACAACAGCCTCGCCAGCATGTCGAACCACCACGCGCCGCTCCTGAACCGCGATATCTCGATGAACTTTGAAATGTGCCGCACGTTTCCCCCGATCCGCGCGCACTACGAGACTCCGTACGCGCAGAGTCCGTACTCCTGGCTGCGCAAGCTGCCGTCGCACCGCCACATCGCCGCCAAGATCCAGATCCGCAGCTTCCGCATCGTGGAAGTCAAGGGCTCCGGAGCGCAACACGCCGAGTACCTCATGGAGCTGGAGCTCGACGGCCGGTACGTCAGCCGCTGGCGCCGGTTCTCGGCCATCAGCCGCTTCATGAACAAGCTCAGCACGTGCGAGTACCTCAACACCCACGCCGCCTGGGCCCGCGTGGCCGGCCCCAGCCGCTGGTTCAACCGCCTGGAGCTGAGCTACCTGCACCAGCGGTGCAAACTGCTGGAGGACTTTGCCCAGGCGCTGCTGGTGGAGTGTACCACGGCTCATCCTCTTGCTGACCTGGTCGAGTGCTGTTAAACGGCAGGACTCGACGTCAACAAACGCCACAAGGCAGCGCATCCGCCTTTGAATGTGAATGAATGTGTAGAAGATTATTTAACAGCGCTGTCAAGAAGAATATACAAGCTCTATATAAGGAATACAAATTGCATTTCCCCTACTGCATCTGATGCCAGTTGCATGTTCCTATTGCATCCTTTGCTAATGCATACTGATACCATCCGACGTTGGCTTGAACTTTGTCGCTTGTCGGCATGTCGCGCCCTTGGCGGACCTCCTAACGGTCGCATGCAGCGGCAGAAACATGAGACGGCGCGACTTGAAGCCTCCACTCCACGTCTCCGTCGTCACGCGCTCGTCTCCAGCGCCAAGCGTCAGTCCGTCATTCACAACCGCTCGATCGTTCTTCCGGCCCACAAGTCGCTTCCCATGCCTTTGCCACGCACGACTGCGACATGGTACCGTACTGTACCCTTACAGTAGCCCTTGAACTTCCTTGCGACAAAGCAGGCAGGCCACGTCTGCTGCGTCACGCAACGTGCAGAGCCGTTACAAAACTAAGACTCAGACTCAGATGGTGTCACAGTTGCCAGATAAGAGTGAGAGAGCACTGTGGTCCCTGAGAAACCGCATGCATCGGATATCACAGGAGCAAGTTAACGCTCACATGATGAGCACGGAGTCTGTACCTCGTCTCATGGGCTTCTCCAGCTTCCAGTCGCTCTGTTTCCAGTGCCCAGAAGCCCATGGCTGGCTCCGAAGACTCGTACGCTAGTGCACCTGCCACGCCCAAGCAGCCAGCGCAGCAGGAGAGAGTGGACTGGGCTCGTCTGCCGCTGAACGCTGCCTTGGATACTCTCCACTCCACTCGCGACGGGCTCACGACGCAAGAGGCCGACGCCCGCTTCGCTCGCTACGGCCCCAATGAGCTGCCAGAGGAGACGATCCACCCCTTCTGGGTCTTCCTGCGGTTCATGTGGAACCCTCTGTCCTGGGCCATGGAGGTCGCGGCCTTGCTGGCGATCATCTTGCAGGATTACGCGGACTTCGGGCTCATCCTGTTCCTGCTGCTGCTGAATGCGCTCATTGGCTTCTACGAGGAGCTGCAGGCTGGCGATGCCGTGGCGGCGCTCCGATCGCAGCTGACGCCCGAGAGCTTCGTGCGCAGAGACGGCGTGATGCAGAAGCTGCCAGCCAACGTGCTCGTGCCTGGGGACATCGTGCACGTGCGGCTGGGCGACGTCATCTCGGCCGACGTCAAGTTCCTCGAAGGAGACGACGTCGTGGTCGACCAGTCCTCGATCACAGGCGAGTCGCTGCCTGTTACCAAGAGCGAGTGCGACGTTGGATACTCGGGCTCTATCGTCAAGCAGGGCGAACTGGACGCAGTAGTCACTGGAACAGGCCGCAATACCTTCCTAGGGAGAGCAGCGAGCCAAGTGTCGTCCACAGAGCCGCACGGTCGTCTGCAGTTGGTCTTGACTGCAGTGGGCAACTTCTGCTTGGTGTCCATCTTGATCTGGTGCATCGTGGAGCTGATCGTGCAAATGGGCGTGCGTGGTCACCAGAACGCGTGCTACTTCGCGTCCTACGGCTGCCAGGGCGTGGCCAATATCCTGGTGCTGATCGTCGGAGGCATCCCTGTGGCCATGCCGACCGTGCTCTCTGTGACGCTGGCGATCGGATCGGCTGCCTTGGCCAAAGAGAATGCCATCGTGACTCGCCTCACGTGCATCGAAGAGCTCGCGAGTATGGAGATCCTGTGCTGCGATAAGACTGGCACACTCACTTTGAACCAGCTCTCGGTGGATCCCGACCACGTCAAGCCGGCCGATGGCTTCACTGTTGACGACGTGCTCAAGTTCGCGGCTCTTTCCTCTCGAAGCGACAATGGCGATGTCATCGATGCCGTCTGTGCGCGCTCTTATCTCCGCGCTGAGTGGCTTCGTGAGACTTTCGAGCAGCTCCAATTCACGCCTTTCGACCCAAAGATCAAGCGAACCATGGTAAAGATCCGCGATTTGCGCTCTGACACGGTGTTTTACGCTTCCAAGGGCGCTCCGCAAGCCGTTCTCAGTCTTATGGATGATGAAGCCACAGCTATTCACCAAGTTGTAGACGACCAGGTGAATGAGATTGCAGCGCACGGATATCGCAGTCTGGGTGTCGCTGTTGCTCACAGTGGAGACGTATCAGTGCACAACTGTCACTGGGAATTCGTTGGTATCTTGGCTCTTTACGATCCACCACGGCCAGACACAGCGGAAACCATTCAGCGCGCCCTTGATCTGGGAGTTCTGATCAAAATGGTCACAGGAGATCAGCGAGCCATCGCGGTTGAAACCTGTCGCCAACTCGGCCTTCCGACCAATATCTTGGACACATCGATACTGGAAACAGCGCCGAGACCTGGCGTGAATCTTCCGCAGCTCATCTACGAGACCGATGGCTTTGCGCAGGTGTTTCCAGAGCACAAGTTCGAGATCGTCAAGCACTTGCAAGCACTGCACAAGGTCGTGGGCATGACTGGCGATGGAGTGAATGACGCTCCAGCACTCGCGCAGGCGGACATTGGCATCGCAGTCGACGATGCGACCGAAGCCGCTCGAGCCGCAGCTGATATCGTCCTGGTCTCGCCTGGCCTGAGCGTCATCATCAGTGCGATTCGCCAAAGCCGAGAGATCTTCCTGCGCATGAAGAATTACGCCATGTACTCGATCGCCATGACCGTTCGCGTCGTGTTCACGTTTGGGATTCTGACTGTGGCGTGGAACTGGTACTTCCCCACTCTACTAGTCGTCATTCTGGCGATTCTGAACGATGGAACGATCTTGACCATCGCCACTGACAACGTGCGTGCTTCGCCTGTGCCGGATGCATGGAATTTACGCGAAGTCTTTGTCAACGCTCTGTGCTTTGGGCTGTGGCTGACGCTGTCAACAGTCATATTCTTCGCTGTGGTGCATGATACGATTGGATTTACTCCACTTGGCGTTGAAAACCTCTGCGTCGAGTGCCAGTACGCTCCTTGCGAGGCTTTCTTCGAGCAACAACACCAAATTTGCACCAAACGTCAGAATGCCACTCTCTGTGGCGAAATGGACGGCACAGTATCAAATCAGGCTAATGTACCAGCCATTGGATTATTTCGAGCTCATGCGGTTGATCAATACTGGAGTCAGGTGGCTGAGAACTCTCGAGAGAACTTGTTTGAGGACCTGGATGAAGTTCGCTTGAATTATCTGCCTCACTTGAGTCCTCATCGTCCAGATATCAATAACGAATACGACCAGTTCCTGTATCAGTTCACACTCGGACATGATGGCAAACCCTTCGACTCTACGAAGTACGACGTGTTCGACGCTGCTCAAGACGGAAATGGCGTGGCGTTTATCGGAATGGACCGCGTGCCTGTGACTAATCAGGTCGGCTTTTGCTCGTACCTTTGGCACTTTCGAAACTTCAATTCCACGTGGACCAGAAACCATGAGACTCTTGGGCCAGGGGCTCAGCGGAAGAGCGCCATTCTTCGTGCGCTAGTGTATGCCCAGGTCTCGATTTCAGGCCAGGCGTTGATCTTCGTCACACGCACAGTCGGCAGCAAAGTGTGGTGCATTCCGTCTTGGCCGGGTCGCTTATTGGTGGCAGCATTCTTCGTGGCCCAGATCGTGGCCTCGGTCATTGGTTGGGTCGGCTTTGCTGGCTATCCACCGGGTCGGAGTGCTGTGATCGGCTGTGGCGGATATTACATCTTGATCGCGTGGATCTGGGTCTTGCTCTGGCACTTTCCGCTGCATTTGATCCAATATCTGGTCAACTTTGTACTCACGAGTATCGGCACGATGTATTCACGGGCAGCGTTTGACGTGCGACGCCAACCTGGTGTGGTCGATCGACGCTCTATGCAATCGCTACCAGCTTCGCCATTCCCTAGTCCGACAGTCAGATCTGCTCGCTCACGCGGATCCAATGTTTGCACTGAACTAGGGAGCTGAATTGCTTATGACCACTGTCTTTAGTCAATACCCCCAGCAAAAAATTTCGCCCTCGAATATTTGCATTAAGCGCTCGACTGGAAATGATTGCATTTAGTACATACGGTGGGCGGCTTGTTGGAGTACGCGTAGAAAGGATATCGTAGGAAAATACCAGCTTAGACATTACTTCAATATCTAACTTGGCTGTTTCATGGTCGAGCTGGATCAAGTGGCAAAACCCAATCTACAATCTCTTCCAGGCAGCATTACGTGTGACACCAGGTTTGCGCTTTACTGAGAAAGTGTTACGATTCAACATGTTTTCATGGTAAATGAAAGGTACTCATTGGTCATCATAAATTCACAGGAAATCAAACTATTCCCTCAACTTCTTCGGTTTCTTGCCTTTTGCGCTCTTTGATCGCTCTCTCTTGTGACCACTCATCTCGAGCTGGTCAAACATAGTCTCAGACCACGCGAACTCGGCCATTTCTCGAACTTCTTCATTTGGTAAAACGTAAAGCTGATTACTTGCACCGTGCCCACTCACACGCACGCTCTGACGACATTGGAGGCTTTCGTCGATAATCTTTATGGTATTCCACAATGGTGACATCAACGAGAGAAGCTCCTTTGCAACATCTGCAGTTACAACTGACACACTGCTCGACTCTCCTTCACCATTCCATGCATCGATACCTCGGATACACAGCGGATATGACCAAGTTCTTTTTTTCGGTTCCACGCCTTCCTTGTGTTCAGTAGTTGATTGGTCGGGGTCATCTGGGATTTCGCAGTCAACGCAATAGTACCGACAAGGCTCGTTCACTCTGCTCATGTCCATATGTATGCGAATAATTTTATGCGGGGACATTTCGTGGAATATATTGTTTGGCGAAAACAGATTCGCTGGATATAGGTTACTTGTCGACGAAAACGGATAACTGGTGTCCCCGTCGATCCTGGTTTTTACTTGCACAAGTATCATAGACGCTTGTGGGTCCATCGAAGATCCTACAGATGCTCCCATTTCGGCTGCCTCGGTTGCTATTTCCAACGAGTCCACCGATTTTCGAAAGATTGGAATGCAAAGAAAAGCACTAGTCTGGTTTCTTGGGAAAATTCCAGCAGCACGTCGAGCCAACAAAACCCACAAGTCTGAAATAGTTGGCTCATGGCCCAGCTGAACGAAGTGGCTAAACCCAACATGAACGAAGTGGCTAAACCCAACATACCAATCTTTCCACGTGGCATCCATGGTCTTTGGTGCATCATCCGCCGAAGTAATGCCACCTCTTTGGTTTCTCAATTGACCGTGTATCATTTGTAGCAAAGTCGTCACATTATAGAATTCACCCAAGCAAGCGCACTCCTTTATTTGAGCTCCCGTTGCAATCCCACACGCATCCATCGCCAACAAAAGAACGAAGCGAGCGACAACCTCGCCAATTTCTCCCTTGTCAATGACGTCTTGAGCCCACATCTTTCGAAATTGGGGCAATATATACAACGATAAACTGTCAGGGTGTGGGTAGTACCACAATCGAGCTGCGCCAAATGTCAATATAGGATCGGACGTATAGTCACTGACGTACTGATCATGATTCCGACTCACATACCCCAATACAGCCATGAAATTCGCTACCGCATGCAATGAGAATGGAGAGCTTGAGAGAGGCCGCATTCCCAGACGGCAGAGCATTGACGCGGCACCAAACATCGTACTCGTTTGAAACGAATCCATAGATGTTGAATCACAACCACATAATAGTTTGTGCTTCTGCACATTCAGACTCTCCCACTGCGGTCGTCCCATTTCGACGAGGCTCTGCCAGACTTTGTCTTCATTGTCTTCGGTGACCAAATCCTGATAGAACTGCTGTCTCTTGCTCGCCGTTCGGGCAGCGATTCGCTTGAATTTGTCCATGTGAAGATTTCTTCTTGTCTCGTGATGGATGTCCATAGTGTACGCATGTACAAACGCTGGAAAGAGGCGGATCCGACTTGAATGCGAAGTTGACATATATTGGGCTGAAATTTCCGGGTTCTTATCAGCCAATATTCCGAAAATGCCCGCCTTTTCCCCATATTTGCGAACTACGCTTTCATGCGCAAGTGCCAGACCTTGCCGAAATAGATGGGAAATAGTGACGCCACGATCATTTGCGTTTTCCACGAGTGCGTGAGCCTCGTCAACCGCAAAAAACAACACTCGGTCGACATTCCATTGCTCTGACGCTTGCTGTTGGTTGACGTTGAATTTGCGGAGAGTCTTGTACACCACTCCATCCATTCTGAAGAAAAAGCTTGCTCCAAACTTCAGTAATCGAGTCCCAGTTGCTAACAGTGTAATCAAAAGCACATATTAAACGCTCAGCAATCTTAGCTGCTGTCATAGGACTTGCATCTGAAAAGAAAAACAAATTTAGATTTTCCGTAGTCGCAGGAAAGTCAGATGAGTGACTCAAAGCACGCAAACACAGGTACAACACTCGTATCTCGCTGCCTTCTGGTTTGGTTGCTTTGATCGCCAACTCTCTTAAGAGACGAGTTTTGCCAAAACCAGAACTCTGCACGATCGTGGTGTACGGGTACAGAAATTTGCTGTATACGGACCGATATGAAGTCCAGCACCGCTTCAGGAATGCGTGGAATTTATCCGCTGAGTCACCAAAGAACGGCGCAACGAACGCATTCGCTTCGGAGTCGGGACCACAATTCATTTCCAGCAGCTTCACGTTCATTTCAAACTCCATTTTCTTGTAGCAGTCATGTGCGCAGGGATACGCACGAGTGACCTGTCTGAATTGGCTTAGCATGAACTGGGCAATGTCTTTGGCGAAGGCGAAGTTGTCGTCCTTCTGAAGATTTGGATCCACATTCTTCTTCAGCCACTCGTGCACGTAGTTCTCAAGACACTGCTCTGGCACCATATCGTTCATTTGCGTTACCGTGATTTCAACTGGAAACAGATTCATTTCGCGCAGCCTATCGTTCATGACTAAGTCCAAATCTTCATAGAAGCCATCAGCACACGGATACACACGTCTCACTTGTATGAATTCACGTGTGGTGAACCGGGTAATGTCTTTGTCGAAGGCAATGTGTTATCTTTCTGCAGATCTGGATCTACACGCGCCTTCAGCCAGTCGTAGACGTAATTCGCAAGGTTGTTCGTTTGCGTTGCTGCCAAGCCAGAGAAGGTTTTTGATCTAGTAGATGGAGCGAACGTTTTACCGGTAGTTCGCATGTTTGATCGTTTACTTGCTTCACAAATACTGTAGATAGATGGAACCGATGGCATTTATTCCTCGATGCAAGAGAAGATATGCTTCCACTGGATCAACCAACGAGCGACTCATTGACGCCACTCCATCGACGAATTATACTTCCTGACCCCGCCCGCACAACGCAACAACGAAAAGACGATGATGGCATGGTTGGCGTCCTTATACCTGGCAGCATCTGTCGATGCATCTGAAGGAAGCCCAGCCTTGAGACTGGGCAGATATAGCTACATAGTGAACTAAATCCGGTGACTCATGACCCGAATGCATGATAGCGTTGACGCGATCATTGATCTGATCAAAATATCCTCCTAGAGTCTTTTTTTATATCGGACGCGAAACGGCAATGGCTCCATGAAGAGGCATGCGCGCCAAGTCGACGCTGCAATTGAGGCACCAGCTCACTTGCAATGGCATCACCATCCAGGCGGCTGCGTACGACACACGACGGCATCATGTGCTCACAGCGGATGCGCCAGCGAAGGGATTGCCAACTCCTCCCATGCTTCGGCTCTTTTCTCTGCGTCGAGAGCTCAAGTGTGTGCCTTTGCTTGGCGATGCGTTTCCGCCTGTGAAGAAGTCCAGCAGCACTCCACAGATCACGATTGTGATGCTGGAGTATACGCCAAGTCTCGACATATTCATGTGTGTGTACGTGGTGGAAGACGTCTACACGATCGTGTTTCTGGAGACAGTCTCGCTGCGCCAGCTCGTGAGTTTTCCAGGTCCAAAGACGCATTTGCTGAGATGCGTGCATTATGATGACGCTTCAGCTCGTGTCTTGCTCGCTGTGCGTATTCGACGGCTGCAATCCGACGGAAGTCCGGAAAAGGTCCCCAATGCAGCGATTCGATCGACTTCAAGTGCGCGACTGCTTACCGACCACCTGGAATTCTTGCAGCTATCCAAGCGATCCTTCCAGGCCGCACACGACCATGAAAACCCAAAGCAACGGGTCATGCTGTGTGTTGAAAAGTATCGATCGCCAGTTCTTCATCCAGACTCGCTGACTCATGTAGTCGGCTCTGCAAACTTCCGCCGCGTTTACGGCGCAGGCGCCACTGCAGGTGTTCCATCGGCCTACGACGCTCACAAGGCTGTCTCTGAAGTATTTGTAATGGAATGGGAAGACACCAACGGAACTTTGGTGCTGATACGTCGTGCTGTTCTAGCCGGAGCTCCACTGATTACATCTCTGGCCCTCTCTGCATTTGGTGATTGGCTCTTCACAGGTCATCAAAACGGACAGCTCAAAGTATGGCATGTGCAAAGCGAAGGTGTTGGCGTTGCTGTGGGAACTTCACCTTATGTCTTGGGCTCCACGCCAATTGAAACGCCAGTTGAGTCGGCCAGTGAGAGTGAAAACTCCATTCACAAGATCGTGCTGCAGCAAACCTCCACCTTGGAGTCGCCTTTGAATGAGACGCTGCTATTTACCGTCGATCAAGCGCTTGGAAGTGTGAAACATTGGCGCTTTGAGCTTTTAGCTCCAACTCCAACCAACCACAGCGAATATTACCTTTCTCCGCGTCTCGAGTGCATGAGCGTATATGAAATGCCATCAACTGAGCCAAAGACGCGAAAGCAACAAGCTGTCTTAACTCCGATCAGCATCCTCTCAGTAAAAGTCGATATGGGCAGTTTTGTGGAGAACCTGGTGCTGTTGATGCGAGCCGACGTTCTCAATGTGCTCAAGGTGCAGTGTGTGCTTGATATCCTGCTCTCTTTTCCTTCAAGCGAAGACTGTTTTGCTATTCGAAGAATCGATCTTGACCAAGATCGACCACCACGAGTTCTCTGCCTAAGCGGTACTCAAGTCTCTGGTGTTCGTCTGCTATCCCAAAACCAATCCGATGATGGCCCTTATTACGAATTAGTCCCGCCTAATATTTCGTCTGTATTTCAGTCATCACCTTGTGTTTCAGCAATAGACTGCATCGATTTAAACCTTACAGGAACCTCTCTGGCGATTTATGGATGGAGCAATGGTGCTGTCGAGATTTATGGTATCCCACTGAACAACCGTCTAGCGTTGGTTTGCGATTCTCGCGTTAACGAGTCTATCACTGCAGTTTGTGTAACGTTGAGTAACTCAATTGGCTCACCAAAGCAAAATCGGGCGAGCTCCGTTCACATTCACAGCCAAATTGATCAGCATCGAGTTTTAGTGTGTGCTGGAACAGCAAGCGGCCAAATCTTGTGTTCAGAATTGGTTTTGCCAGTGGACACTTCAATTCAAAGAGTTGAACAAGCTAAAAGGTGTATTTCTCACGCGCACTCAAGCCACGTGGTACAGCTGTGTCAGCTTGAAACTGATTCCGGCACGACTACGTCGCAAAAGATGCTGTCTTTGGGCAGCGATGGAGTCGTGAAACTATGGGCAGTACCTTCAATGACAATGATGATGTTCGTATCTGCTGCAACTGGTCCTGCCGTACCATCATCGTGCATGAAAAGTGTGCTTGCTGTTGATGCGAGTACATATTTAGCAGTCGGGTTTGAAGATGGCACTTTAGCAGTGTGGTGTATGCACCCTCGGCGCCTTGAATTTGATCCAATTCCCATAACGGCGAGGCATGAGCGGCGCATATCTAGTATATGTGAGGTTCCGACAGAACACTGCTCAGAAACCACTCAATTCGTGACTTGCTCCCTCGATATGACTGTAATCTTGTGGAAAATTGGCGTGGATGGTGTCCATGAGCATCGATATTTTGAGATTGGAGCACCCGTGATCAGCGTGTGCATTATCGACAATCGAGCAGTAGTGGCCCTTGCTCATGAGATTTGTACCTTTCGAATGTTCAACGATACCAAGCATTCCCAGCAACGTGAGGAGCTTATACTGAACAATGTACCAATAGAAGCCGTCAACAAAAGTGAATCATTGTTGACACATGCAAATGAAGAAGTGGTAGCCACAGTTGAGGAATTTATTGAATCCGAGCCTATAACTGAAGACCACGAAATTACTCAAAAGCAATCACCAGTTCCATCGCAATCAGCAAAATCGTTTATAAGTATTCCAAGTATTCAACTGCAAGCAGACCAAACATTGGAGTCGGATATTGGCCAAACAATCAATCGCACTCAGTCTGCATCAGATGGCAATTCATTTCCGCTAGCATCCGGGGAAAGTCAGCTGGGCACTTATCTTCGCAGTTATATGGATCAGTTTGCCGAAAATGGAAAGATGTCTATCAGCAAATTAATTCAGTTTACCAAAGTTTATCATGTTCCGACTGGCGAGCAACCCCGCACAACCATACTCAAACACCTAAAGCGTATGGATGCGGACTCTCACGAGTTAACCCTCGAAATATGTTTTGAGGTCTGCCAAGCTATTTATCATTCAAACTCGAAATCCGCCAGACTGTTTGCGCGGAAACAACTCAACCAGAAACGCAGAAATGCGAGAAAGCAGCATGAGCATGAAATCGCCGGCAGGCAACCGATCGTATCCTATAATAGTCTCGGCGAAAAAACTATATCATGGGAAACCAAAAGGATTGACAAAAGCCCCAACCAGATTGGAACCCAAAATGATGTCACCCGAGATGTACCAGTGAGTTCCCGATACATGCTCGACCCTGGGCAATCAAATAGCAATTCAGAAGAAGGCGAGGCAATTGTGTACAGTAGAGCAAACCGAAAAAAGTCAGTCGCTGATTGCATCGGCCAACGCTCACGAGATGAATATCCCGATGTCGATTTACTCCAGCGTCTGTCGTTGTCAGTGCTTTTTCGAGAGATGTGGTCCAAAGGTACATGTTGGTGCAATGGTAATCCTATTATTTATGTAACCTGGGAACAAGAAGATAACCAGTCAAGTGCTAGTGACTCAACGTGCTCGACATGCCGAAAGAAGCAACACTCCGTCAAATTGGATAAACTAACTTATCGGCCTCACTTCTCTCTTCGAATAATTCTTGGGATTATCGCTGAGGTATATGATCAGCTAGCGGCTCCAAGTCACAACTTGCTTTTCGCACGAGCAGAACCAAATACGGATACTCGCGTCTCAATTCATGAGGCCCTTTTCCATGTTCTTCGACAGCAATACGGCATGCAGCACGTTGTTGAGATCAAACTCAAACTATTATTTATTTCAATGTGCCATTTTGTTCGAGAAATCGATGCGGTTGCTGTATTCGGTGAGCTACTTGGTGTATTCGCGCCAGGTCGTGTAGACAGCATTCCTAGTGAAATGGCGGCCTTGTGTGTGAGCTGTTATACATGGTTCTACTCTCGTGAGATGGTTATAAATGGCGATACTATGATCGGTCGACAGAAAGAAAGCAGTCAAAAGCTATCCAACATCCCAGTCGTCGAGATCGAAAATGGAAAACGAACCAATTGGCAGTTTGTGCAGCTTCAACACGCTAGTCTTTGCGCACAGGAAATACTATTATATCCTCTCGTCAGTCCAGGGTACCTGCAGAATATATTGCTTTACATGGGAGAATATTCTCAGCGGCTTCCTAATTTTCCAATTGTAGCAAACTCGGATGACGATCGTGCTTTTCAAAGTAATCATGCTCCTTCGGGAAAGAGGTGGATTGAAATTCATCGTTTTTTGCGGCTACTAGTTGGCGAATGGAAAGAGCAAAGCGAGGAGTTTTATTCAGTGGAGCAAGCCCTATTTGTGCATCCTACAATCGGTGGTTCAGATCCGCTAAGAGCAAAGGTCATTGAAAAGTTGCGACTTTTGCTCAACTGCTTTATAGTGTATGATCATGAGCGTCTGGGAGTTATGGAAGTCGGTGATTTTGATCTTTTGCTCAGGAAATTGCGATATCTTTGGCCGAATGAAAAATTGACTCTTGATGAAGCCGCAAAGTCAGCAAATGCTAATATTCATATGTCGCTAACCTATGAGAACACAATTCTTGCTGCCAAGCTGAGATTTGGAGACACTGAATGGGACGGTCGTCTGTGTTATCTAGATTTTTGGGCTATGCTTTACATCGTGGGCTTGAAAACCAATGATCTGTTAAAGTTTCGAGAGATTCCGGGGTTTTGTCGTGATTACAAGCTTGAAATTGTGCCTGAGTTGCGCGACATGCTCACGACATACATGGAGAGATCCAGCAGTCTTCTGCTGCCAGCCGGCTCCCAGGCCGGACAACATACTTTAGACCAATTCGCTATGCATCAGCACCGACGTCGAGTCGGTGGTCTTCATGACGGCATGTTTGTGCCAATGAAGACCATACGGAAATCTTTCTCGCTTCAGAGTATTGTCCCTAAATGCGGTGATGATGAGCTGTATTTGGAGGGCGCGATTCCAGTAATTCGTCAAAGCGCCAGTACATCCGCAATAAATCGATTCCAACCAGTTT
This sequence comes from Elongisporangium anandrum, assembly GCA_023337935.1. Classification (NCBI taxonomy): domain Eukaryota; phylum Oomycota; class Peronosporomycetes; order Pythiales; family Pythiaceae; genus Elongisporangium; species Elongisporangium anandrum. The sequence continues at coordinate 34,508 of JAADXR010000074.1, forward strand.
CGCATAGCTCTGAAATTATAGAAGATGAGGTAGCTACTACCACTGACTTCTCAAAAGGCCCTGTCGTGGTAGGCATTCGGCCAAAAGGCTCAAAGAATAAGCAGACAACACTTTTAAGAGTGACATCAATAGGTAATGGAGTCGGAATGGATTTTCAAGTAAAAAGCAACCGCGATGATGAAATTGGACAACAAAAAACAAATCAGACACAAGTGTTGACAGTGCCAAATCCTGAATTGGAAAAATCTGATTTGGCCTCGAGTGTGTACATCCAGTTTCCGAACATCGCTCCACAGTACAAAAGAATGCCGTTGCTACGTCGAAAAAACGGTGATTGTACGCAGTCTGGCCACTTGAACTCGAATGATCACCAATTGTCGCTGTATGCAGACGAAATTCTCCATGAGCATGTGAAAGACGAAGCTGAGATGGCGAAAAGGCGTTTATCTACTGAAACCCTGATGACAGGACCAATCAACATTTATGGTGAATCCAGAGATATTCCTCGCAGTAAACGGCAATTACTTGGGAATTTCACACCGCACGAGAGCTTGGCACGTATTGAACTGGAACAGAAAAAGCCAGGTCCTGTGCAATCCATTGCGCCAGAGAAAACGTCTTCCCCTCAAGTAGTGTCAAAGAAGAAAGCCAAGAGCACCGAAGTAGTAGTGGTTCCTACTATCGAAAAGAATACAGTAAAAGCTTCCAGCGCTGCTGTTACTGGAAGTTTAGCTGTCACCCGCAGTCATTCTGGCCGTGATCAACTCTCCAAGCGGGTTCCTGCAACCGATTCATCTCAAGCCAAATCGCCCCCTACGAATCTTGTGCGTGAAGAGTCATTCAAGCTCGAGAAATGGCAATCGGAGGATATTGATGATGTTGCGAATGCACAAGATATGATAGTACCTCCACAAATCACAGTGGCTAAGGAGCATGTGGCTGAACCCATAATACGGCCAACTGCATCAATATTGGTGAAGCCAAAAACCTTAAGCGAAAAGCTTACAACAGATCCAGCTTTGCATACGTCAGTTGCTGCTGACTTGCCTGATGTGTCTCTCGAGATGCCAAAGCCTGTTATTGCGATTGAAATAGCACAAACAATTCCTGAACCTGTTGAATTCAAGCCCATGAATTTGGAAGTGACAAGACATGATAGCACTCATCAGTCAGCTACTGTAGTAAAGTCAAACATTCCGGAAGTAGAAGTAAAGAAACCCAAGGCGGAATCAAAGCCCGTGAAAGCTGTCGAAGTAGCCGTTGTGGAGAAGCAAACACCTCTTGTGGTTGAAGTGAAAGAGCTGGGGACACAGAAGGATGTGCTCGCAAGTGATTCGACTAATAAAATGAAAATACCGACTGAAGTTTCAGCGTTGCAAACCAATATTTCGATTATTGAGCCAAAGGAGATGGAATTTAATCCGACTCTGAATTCTGTCACTGACGAATTATCTAATACGGCTGGTGTTCTTCATCAGTCACCGAAACTAGACCAACATGCTCATGGCGTTTCAGCTGCTCTGGAACTACAGCCTATTGCCGTAAGCACTGAGCTTACACCTGAAAAGGTGATTCCCGTTCCAACAAATAAAGTTCTAGTGGAACCAAGTGAACATGTTGTGCTTTCAGATGGAATACCAGAGGCGAAACCCCAAGCTCCAGGAAAATTATTACCTGATATCGTTTCGACCGAAAGTAAAACCGCACAACGTCATACTTTTCGCTTTTCACAGCAACCAGGATTCCTGCTTGCTGTATCAAGTGCAAAGAATCGTAGTGTACAACCAGAATTTTCTTATAATGATTACGATTCAGAGAGTGAAAACGAATCATCTATTCATGGAGATTTGAACTCGAATGAAAAGCCACCATTTTGCTTTCGTGGTGAAGAAGAGGATGACGGTGTTCCAATCGAAGAGATGGAATTGGTTCTTTCTCAGTCAGACCGCAAATCTTCATTAGAACCTGGAGCGCGAACAAAGGGGGCGAAGGTACGATCCGTACCAACAGCTAGGACTTCGTCTGGTAAACATGGAAAGGCTTCGAGAGCTATGTCACGAGACCTTGAAAGCGTGGATGAGAGTTTTGAGAGCTCCAACATTGACCCAGACGCAATCGCTGCAAGCTCATCGAATCGGCAAAAAGACCGAGTAGAGCGCGCACTTTACGGCGAGCGCGAGGAAAACACTCTTGGCGAAGGAATTATGTTCACCGCTGATGCTGAGAAGGAGATGGCCCATAAATGGGAACAGTTCTTTGAGAACGCTGAAGTCGCGATGTTTTCTCCGCTAGCGAAGGAGCTGGAAGAGTATCAGACGGCTCAGCGAATTGCTGAGGAAGAACAAACGAAGCTTATGAAAAAGAGACTTGATCAACAGGCTCAAGATAATCTGCGATTGCAGCAATCAAGGCGAAGTAGCTCGGTGTTTCTCGAGGCAAACGATAAAAAACGAAGCGGTTCTACTTCTGAAGACGGTGCAGCGTTTCGTCTCCATCGCATGGCTCGTGAAAGCTGTCAACAAACGCAAACGGAGCTCCAGTACGGAATGAGTGTTACAGGCCAATGCAAGCAAATCAATGGAGTAGAGTACTTTCATTTCTGCTATCGGCCAGAGACTGATGGGTCTATTCTGACAGTCAAGCTGCACATAAAACGCGGAGATGCTCATGCGTTTCTATCGACTCAGACCACAGTTCCATGTGCCACAGACTTCATGTGGCGATCGTCAGAGAATGTAAACGAGGCGCATGAAGGGCGGAAAATTATCTTGTATCCGCGAGAACTTATGAAAGCACTAGCGGCGACAAATGACGTCGACTGTGCCCAAGAGGCAAGTAGCATGGTTATTTACTTATCTGTGATATCATCGGAGCCAATGACTTCGTTTACACTTGGTGTCATGACCTCTGGCCATCGAACCGAGCACTCACAGGCAATCCGCAATGTGGATTCGCTTATTGATCGATTCAGTCAATTAGCGAAGACGTTTACAGGCAGTCACGCGAATGCAATCGCTCATTCAAGTTCAATGTCTGCCAGCTGTACGTTTGCCGATACGGATGAGCCGACACCATTTGCGCGTCGAAGGGAAACACGGCATCTGGATCGGATCAACGCAAGCCCAACTAGTTTTGACGACAGTGATAGCGACGATGAAATTGTTTACGACGGAGATTCAGAACGAATGCAGGAACCAAATTCTGAGCTCGGTTCTTTTCAGCATTTGCTGGAGTCCATTCGAAACATACACGGAGGTGATGAGCGTAAATCTACATCCTTTGTATTGGCTGGGCCATCGAATGATCAGTACGAGTTTATTCATGATGAAGAGTTGAAACTCGCAGAAACGACACATTCATTGTCGCCTGTGGGCAAACGCAACGTGGCGCAAAAGCCGCTTGGCTTTCAGCAGCTGGAGCGTGAAGAGGAAGATGCGAACGTAAAAGCTCAGGTGACACTGGAGCGAAGGCTTGCGAGATTGCGAGGCAGTATTAGCTCAAAAGCGGCGAAGTCGATGAAGAAGCAACGACTGTCTCCTTTGAAAGGGTCAATTTTGAATCGCCCACTTGCCATCGCTGCAGAATCGACTGCCAATGTACAAGTAGCCAAGTTTGCACCAAAACCTGTGGCTTATAGTCTTAGCACGCTTCCTCCTCCATTGCGAAATTCGAAAAAGGCATAATTAAATGAAATACTAGAATCATAACGAACACAAATTTACCTTGTATCACGCACAAAAAACGAAACCACAAAGGTGCACTTGCTTTTTATGACTTCCTTGCACCGCCTAATCATAGTCCATTACCTTTACAGGCTCAATATTGAATGTTATGAACGCACCTCTGCTCTTCGTTCGTTCATGTGTATTTCATTTTAGAAAATGCCTAGTTAACCACCACGGGAATTACACCTTTTGATTGAGACATTGCAAGGGCTTGTTCATATGCAACCCAACCACGCTTCGACTGACGGATTGCAAGTCTTTCCGATACCAAGTTGAATTTGTTGCTTGCGCATTTCCACAGTACTTGGATCATTCGTACAGTATAAAAGACCCATGCGCAGGTTGTTGCAAATCCCTTGAATACCAGTGTCTAGAAAGCCATCCACAGTCGGTTGCTCACACTCGCGATATAAAGCACCTCCGCAGATACCAGAACGCAATTTGATCGGTATTTCGATCACAGGAACATTCAAATTGCACACAGAATCAGGAAATTGTTGAAATGCGGCTGTCGTTGCCTCGGAGGCGAGTGGGGCCGTGTCATTTATGCATGTCGCCGACGGGAGATTGAAGACTGGATCCACGAGGCAGAATGGATGCGACAAATTGCATGGCTCCACAAAACCATTACAGCAAGCCATGCCACGGCCAGCAACAGTAAACTGAATTAGAGACTTCAATGGAGACATATCCGGGATCCGAACGAGAGAACGCATCTCGACGATTTGCATGCGTTCCCGTTTTTCGAGTGGCTCAAATGACGGAAGCTCTTTCAATTTCAGCAGAACTGCCAGCACAATCACTTTAAGATTCTTCAGTCCCCGAAACGATGGGAACGATTCCAGCTCCGTGTGCACCCCGAAGTGGATAAACGTTAAGGATGACATTGACTCGAACAAGTCGTCAGGCGCACGGACTATATTCATGTAGCCGGGCTTGCCTTCGATGTGACTATAGACACACAAGAGTAAGAAAGACGCCAGTACAGAGAAACACAGGTGTTCGTACATGAATTCAAGAAGGTGGAATTCCTTGGCCCAATCTGGTATTGCCGTCATTTCGGTATAGACCAATGTTCTGCAAACCATGAGAGAAATAATTAAATTTTGTCCATGACTAAACACCAGCTAGGATCACGAACTTACAAATGTTTCAGGCGTGTGCAGCGTTGAAGCTCTTCTGGCCAATTAATCAACCGTCGATTGACTAGATAAAGCACCTCCAGATTGCCAGACACCGACAACTGGCCAACCTTTTCGGTAATATCAACGGGATATAACCAGTTATCGTACGTCCTGGGTTCTGGAGATTCGAAATCAATAAGCATAATGCATGGGCAGGGACTGGCCGAAGATTGCCATCGGTGCACGAATGCAACACATTCCGGATAATTGGCGCAGCTGCTCTCTGTAGACTTCACTGATTTTCGGCAGGGTTTGCTGCTGAGATTTTGAATCACGATTGACTGTTCTTCGAGAAAGCTTTGCCCGGTTTGTTTCAATTTGAACATCAACGACTCGCATGAATCGGTACCAAAACGACATATTCATACTCATGCGAAGTATGTACGCCTTCGCTGATAATATTCGCAATGAGTCAAAGCTGAGACGAAAGAGCCCAATCTGTGCTGGGTTCGCTTGCATTCTTACGTCGCGCTCAAAAGCCCCATTTGCAAATACTTCAAGATTGAGCAAAAACACGGCTCGGTCCATCTTAAAGTTGGTGTAGCAATAAGCGAGGACAAAGATTGGAAATGATACAGCGAAAAACATATCGAGGCTACACCAACAAAGTAAATAGTCAGCATGGAATGATTATGCAGACCATAATACATGGACGTACAGAGAATCGAGCAATATTTCGGAGAAAGCGGAAAAGTCCCGATGGAAAAGGATTGTTAATGCTAACCGCAAATGAATAGACATCGGTGCTCCCATTTCCAGATATTGGAGCAATGAGATAGTCTGCAGTGTCAAGTCAATCGTTTTCAACGCGAAATTCTGCGAATAGGTAAAACTTGTTAGAATACTTTGATAGAGCGCCAACTCTGCATGGACGTACCCAATACTTGCGATAAGTACCTTGATAGCCCGTCACGTCTTCATAAGTATTTAGGATTTTTTGGCTTGTGAATTTCCTTCCAGACGCGGAGCCGATTGAGTTGATGGAAAGGAGAATGGTCGTTTAATACGATTGAGCGAAATGTTCTTGTTTCTCCAAATTGTCATTCGCAAAAGCACTGCCGTATATCCAATTGCGACAATGATCCAGCCGACAGTACTGAAGGCGACCAGCACCCGATCCGAATCAACGATGAGCCAGAATGTACCATCATCGAACTTGGCCGTATTCATTAAAAAGTTGGCGGTATCATTCGGAGCAATAGTCAAAGCGATCAGCCAGATCGTCCACGCGAGTGAAACCAGTCCAGCCGCAAGCATTGGGATACCCAGGTTTCCGAAAGCTTGATGAAATGAGAGTGTTGAAGCGTACTTTGGACTAGGTGCCAGGCTTTCATTGTCACTAACAGCAGGATGTGATACAGTCGACGGTTGATTAATGGGAAGCACTGAGGCTGATTTTATGAGACTCTTTCTCGCACTTTTCGAGAGAGCTTTCATCGGCTTGGACACGAGTGCGTTCGCAAATGAGAAATCCGCTTCGAGGTCTTCGTTTCTCGATTCCATTCCAACGCAATGCTGATTGCCAATGAGCCAAGCAAATAACCGCAGACACCACGATAGCACAAAAATAGATTTCTCGTGAACGCCACACCATCGAATCTTGGCTTTGTAAAAAATAGAGCGTCACCGCATTAAATGATCACTCATCAAATCACCACCGAAATACAATGGACACTAGAACGAACCACAAATTTAACAATAAATTTGATTTCAAAGCCAAGACACGCAATAAAGTGCACATCAACTACCTGCTTCTGCATCCCAGCCACGCTTCAATCAAAGGATTACACACTTCGCCAATGCCCAATAGTATTTGTTCTCTTCGGAGTTCAATCAGACTCTGGTCAGCCGAGCAAAAGAGCACTTGCATGCGCAAATTGGCGCAGATCCCCTGTATTCCGCTTTGGGATCCGAACGGGACCGCACACTCGCCACCTCACACCTCCACACTTGTCAACATTCACTTGCAGCACAGGTTCCACGTTGGGCGCTTCTATCTGGCACACGGAGGCTGAAAACCGATCAAACATGTCCAGCGTTGATACTGTCGCGTGCTCATCATTTGAACCAACGCAATTGGCAGCAGGAAGGCTGAAAGCGGGAATGGCTTGGCAGACCGGGTGCGTCAAGTTGCAAGCACCACGTAGAACCCAGTACAGCAAATGATATTGATCGATCCAAATTGAAATTGGATCAGCGTTTTCGCGAGTGGCGCCATATCTGGCCATTTCTCCACTGACGCAAGCGCCACAATCGTCAAGTGCTCAAGACGCTCAAGTGGAACCAGCGAAGGTACCTCTAATACGTTGACTAGAACAGCCAGGACCATCGTTTTGGCGTTTCGAAGTCCTTCAAATGACGGGAGCCTTTTCAACTGGGTATGAACTCCCAAATGAATGTAAGCAAGTGAAGACATGCCAGAAAACAAGCCTTCTGGCAGATTGACAAGGTTCACAAAACCGCTCTTGCCTTCGATATGTCTAGAAGGGCGAAGCTGCTGATAAGCAAATATTATCCCAAAGTGTTTAATGTATTTATGATACGTACAAAAATTCAAGTCGATGAAAAGCGCTTGCCCACGAAGGAATTGACGCCGTTTCTGTGTAGACGAGGGTGCTGTATCCACCAAACTCATCATTATCAACTAGTTAAAGCCCAAACAATATAATAAGTACGTACATGTGCTGCAGGTTGGCGCTGTGCTTCATCTCTTCAGGCCATTCCACAAACTTTCGATTGATAATCATGAGAAACCGCAGATATCCACTAGCTGATAGATTCTTTACGGTATCGGTCACATCTGGAGGATCAATCCACTCCGCGTACGTAAGTGGCGATCGATTGGCATCTATCAATGAAATACACGGGCAGGAGGAGGATTTGGCCATCCAGCGATATGCAAACACTACGCACCCGGGGTACGCAGCGCATGCTGCCTCTGATGCATCGATCGATCGGTCGACAGAAATCAGGAGAATAACAGCAAACAGCTGAAAGATTAAGGCGATAGGTCGAGGCGCAGATATTTGCCGATTGGAGATTAGTGTCACGCAAGTCGATATACTGGTCTTGATATCAATCGAAAGGCTCTCAACTGCGGTTTCAATCAGAACTTCAACGACGCGCTTGAATCGACGACAAAACGATAAATTCATGCCAACATGAAGCAGCAATTCCACAATAGTTTTCACACGCAACGAGTCGAAATTGACTCTAAACAGCGCGATCTCTGCCAGATCTGACAGCATGCGTGCATAGGTGTCAAATGAACCCGCAGGAAGTACTTGAATATTAAGGAGCACAGCTGTTCGATCGAAGGTAAAATGCGTGTAGCAATACGCGAGCACTGTAATAGGAAATACCACAGCTACAAACAGATCGAAGCTGAGAAATAAGTGAGTCACTCCATATAATTTAAAAGAAAGCAAGGATTCGGCCACGCACACCGAGTCGATGAGAATTTCAATAAGTGACGAGTGATGCTGGGGAACGAGAATGCCGATGCTGAGCACGACTGCATTACTGGCCACGATAATAGCATATATGTAGACCAAATGCACGGGCATTCCATTCTCCAACAGCTGTGCAAGAGCGACAGTTTGAACAATCAAATCGACCACCTTGAGACACAAATTCTACAGTAGAGAGCAACAAGTCTGAAATCTGGCTCAAAAAGGCAGAATAAATCGACAGCGAACGTACCCAAAGCTTTCGATATCGACCGTGAAACCAGTGAGATCAGCCCACAGTGGAGGAATCTTGCTGCGCTCTGCTGATTTCTTCAGTGAGGAGCGTAACCACAGTCGATGAATCCATGACTCGCTCTTGTGTAAAAGCCTGTTGGCGTACACTTGGCGTCGAATCGTCATCCTGGAAAGTACAAGTGAATAACCAACTACTACGATGCTCAGTCCACAAACGCTGAAAGCCGTCAGCACAGGCTCAGGATCAATGATAAGCCACAACGAGCCCTTGTCAAATTCTCCGGTGTTCATGAGGTAGTTGGCCGTAGTATTGGGGGCGACGGTGAGGATGATCAGCCAGGTTGTCCACAAGACAGCTACAAGCGCCACGAGTATCATAGGAATGCCAAACACGCTGAAGGCCGCAAAGAACGATACATATTGCCCATTGAGCGTGTCCGGACGTTCCTTAGGCGCAGGTCCGTCAAATGGAACAACAGATTTCTTCGATCTAGCAGCTCCGAACTGCTTCATGACATGAAGGATGCTCCGCTGAGCGCTATCGCTGAAGAATTCCGACATTGATGCTAACGCTGTTTCTGAAAATAGAAGCTCAACACGCTGTATTTAGGCGAATGATCACCCAGAGGAGGGAACACGTGGGAATATACGCAAACTACGTTTGTGAATGTGAAGTAAAATTCCCAACAAGAATTTTCGCAATATATCCTCAGGATATGCGCTACTTCAGTCATTGCTGTCTTCGTTTGGGGCACTTGGAAAGAGGATCCGATGAGAGCGCGTTGCTGGCAACAACAACCGCGTATGAATAGACCATTTCGTCATGCAGCAGTAGCATTCTAGGCAATCGTGAGGATGACCAACCTTACTGTTTAGAGAGGTAACACCATTGCGACAAGCAGCTAGCAGGTCCGGAGTCGTCTGAAGGAACGGGAGATGCCGGACTGGCGACAAAGACTGTGGGGTCAATGGGAGTAAACGCTAATAACGATACAAACAACAAATCCAGACGACAAAATGCTTGCTCTCGATGGAATTGGCAACGATTCTGTATAGGTCAGTGTGCTATATATATCCACCGCAACACGTCATTTTAATAACGATCGAGCAACGACCACAACACATACGAACATGTGCTACAGGTTGGCGCGGTGCTTCATCTCTTCGGACCATTTCGCAAACCTTCGATAGATAATCATGAGAATGCGCAGATATCCTCTAACTGATAGATTCTTCACCTTTTCGGTAACATCTGACACGATTGGCATCTATCAATGATATCCATAGAATTTCACGGTACATGCAGCCTCTGATGCATCGATCGATCGATCGATCAACCCACGTCCATTTAAGCAAAATACATGCATCGATCGACGAAGAGCGGCCTCCGAAGACACTTGACGAATGGCCTCATCCAGTGGATGCAGTGGATAAGGTGAAGGATACGCTTCAGACCATCTATCGAGCGCTTGCGGAATGATCGGAGGAATTGTACGGCGATGCACCATGTGAAAGGTGTGTACTTATGACTGGATTTGCCGCCTTCTCGCCTTGTTCGTACGAGCAGAAGCTGATATGGCGCCTGATCCAGTTCACAGTCACGTTTCAACGCCAGTTGTGCTGCAATGGGTTTCTTGGCGCTTGCTATTTGATCTTGCCTGAGTGGATCGGGCACTCCTCTCCGTCCGTGTGCCAGATCGTCACCAACGACCTCAGGACTGGGACGTTGACGATTTGCAATCGCTCCAAGCTCACCACCGGATCGAATGCAGGCAAGTCCTGAAGCACGCTCAAGACCTTGAGCTTGCGCAGTCCTCGGAACGACGGCAACCATACCGGCCGACGTGCTAAAAGATGCACGTCACGTCACCTAGAGCAATGGGTCAGTCCTGCATGCGCGCGGCTGCTCCTCCTCCGCCATGCATTCAGCGTGAATGGCGGCCGACCCAACACGGTGTATCCTTCTCGTGATGCGGATGAGCTCTGACAGCAGTCGGATGCCATTTATTCCCAGTCCCTTTGGCTTACGCTGGCCAAAGCCCATGCGACTGCGTCATCCCTCCCGTTCCAATATCGTTTATGGGACAGGGCCATTTCGCTAGCTTTTCTGTGCGCCTCATTCTCACGCGATCATATCGCCCACATGGCGAGAGACCGCGGAATGCGTACCTATACGGATATCCACAGTAGTTCATATTACAGATTCACTTGCGGTTTGTATGCATCGGCGGTATGCGGAAATGCGGGTAGGGCTTCAGTGACTTGCACCGTTTCACTTCGCAGCCAAATCTCCTCATGCCTTCAAATCGATCAGGTCTTTTCCTTATACATAGATAGATAATCCCCTAAGTATGGGCTATGGGTTTATCTAAGTCTCCATCTCACTTTGTTGGTAATAAATGTATATGCACACTCATGTTGGGTCTCCGTTGGCAGATGGCTGCCTCAGTTTGCTGATCAGGCATGGCTGCCCATCTGGGTGATTGGCTGCTCGGCTCGGTGACGCGCAGAGCCTCAGTGCCAAATTAATACCGCGGTCTCCGGCTTTCCGCATGCCTCTGGGTCCTCTCCCCTCCTCGCGGCACGCATTCACTCGAGTGTCTACGGTACATACGCCTTTGGAAGGAAGATGCGCTCACTGGTGAATGAGAGACTCGGAAGCGCATCCACCCACTTTACAGTACGGTGACCCGATCCAATCTAATCTGTTGTTTGGATGAATGAATGAACGAACGCTCGATAGCCAAAGAGAGTAAACTGAACTGCCCAATCGTATCAGATAATCTGTGGAATCAGTGACTCTAGACCAAGTATAAAGGATCCAGATCCAGTCCAGGGTACCCACTGTATGATTCTGATTCACGGTGTATTCCCTCTTCTGGTCCGGTATCCGAAATGCGAGACCACCCACCATCTCAATATCCAACACTTGCACGGCCCTGCATAGAGAAATGGGTGATCGGCCATCGCATCATCCATGCGCAGAGCTAAGAGCACTGCGGACCAGTCGCTTCGACTACTGGAACCAGAAACCAGCCACGCATACAGAAACGAGCACTCACGCGCAAAGAATCGCTCTTGGTTTCACTATGTTAGCAAAACCATCCTAAATCAGTACCTTTTGGACATGTCAACCAATCAGAATTCCAAATCACGGTAGGATTTACAGCAGCCGGGACTTGTTAGTCACTCCCACTTGTCCAGTTTGAAATTGCTTGAACTAACAAGGCAACCACATGTGCACCGCAGAAAAATGCACGCAGGGACGAGAAAAGGCATAGATCACACAGTGGACGTTCACAATGACCGCTCATGCGCTTCCTACAAGTCCACGCAACGCCACAATGTGCATCCTCCTTGTGGCAACAGGCGATAGATACTGTAGGGGGAGAGGGCGGGAGACATCAACGACTCCATTAAATCTCGATCGCGGGTAGGGTTCCGTAGACACATCTCCGTGGTAGATTGACTGGCGATGAATGTGTGAAGACCGCAACACAAGTGCACCATCTGGTGGTTGGGCTGGGCGACAGGGCGTGGGTCGTCCACACACCCAAGAGAGTCGGAGCCAAGTGAAAGCGAGAGACGCCCGCACCACTGGGGCTGGCATTTCTCAATTCGCTCCGTGGTTGCCCTTCCTTCTCCAGTGCGCGCGAGAATGATGGTCCCGCTGCAGGCGCTGGGCGCAGTGGCCGCGGTGCTGCTGCCCATGGCGGCTGCCACGGCCCCGCAGTCGGACTTCCCGGCCTGCGCTGTGAACAACCACCCGGACTACTACTGCTGCCAGATCAGCGACGTGGACAGCTACATCTTCACCAAGTACTACCGCCCGGATGGAGATGACTACGCCAAAGAGTACGAGGAGGGCTGGGCCAAGTCCCGCCAGATCAACTGGGTGCCCGCCACGCAAGAACTGTCGCAATACAAGCCCGACTCGCCCGAGTACACGTACGGCGACGCGGCCAAGACCTGTCGTATGCACTTCGTTGTGGTCGACGGTGCTATTGTTGAGACCCAGCAGTGCACGTTCGAACCGGCCGATGGTGATGGCCGATTCACGTACAATGCGTCGCTGGCTGAGGAATCGTCGGACGATTCAGTGTACTGGACCTTCAAGCCCAATCCTGGCAACAACAACGCATCTTTCCCCATCGGTGCCACCTGTGTGTCGCTCATGCTTGCTGATGGTTCGGTGAACTCGACCGCCCAGGGTCTGTGTACGGCTAGTTCGTACTCGGCTCTCTACCGCTTCACGACCTTCACGGAAGGCCCGCTTGTCGCGATCTACGTTGTCTACGCCATCTGCATCGGCCTGCTTGCGTTGTGGGTTGCCTACCGCGCTGCGGCCAGCCGCTCGTCGGGTGCCGTTCCTCTCGTGTCTATTGAGGATGGCTCGAAGAAGCTCCTTGACAACCGTGGTGGCCCGGAAACTCCTGGTGTGAAGTCTGTCAACGGTCCATCGCTCGCTATGCGTGCGTCGGAGGTCAAGCTTCGTAGCAGCGTTGAAGATATCGAGCAGGTCGGCTACACGCCGTCGATTGTTGGCCAGGTGGTGTTCGCCTACTTCATTCTCATGACGGTCTTCTTGAACGTGCTCGTGATTTTGGTGGATATTGACAACAACGGCAAGTTTGCTGATGACAAGTACGCCGGCTGGTTCAACAGCAACGACGTCATTATCAAGGTATACATTGTCATTTGGGTCATTACGTCGGTCTGGTTCGGCCTTGTTGTGGTTCTCCGTGATAGTTTGATCAATTATTTCCGTGTGCCTGACTCGCTCGACCGTTGCCAGTTTGTTCGCATGTACAAGCCCGAAAAGATGGAAATTCTTCTTGCTGATCGCACTGGCGTCTCCGCTCTGGTCGCTAAGGTGGAAGCCTTTTTGTTCCCGAACGCTCGCCAAGGTTTTGAGCAGACTGTCGCTGTGGAGACTGCCACGGATGGTGCTCGTTTCGTTGAGTTCCAGCATCTGCGATACACGTTTGATGAAGTCGAGGGAAAATTCATCCCCGGATCAATTGTCATGGGTGACACGTATGATGCTATCCTTGCTGAATCGACTGGTCTCACCACCGCTGAGCACACTCGCCGTCTTGATATTGTTGGCTTCAATGCCATTGAGGTCGATATGCCATCATGGGGAAAGTCCACTGTGGAGGAGTTTTTCTCGTTCTTTTACATTTACCAGCTTATGTGCTACTACGTCTGGTACTTCACAGCCTACATTTGGGTGTCTGTTCTCAACACCGTAGTCATTGTCGTGTCCGCATCTGTCAACATTTGGGCTAAGCGCACTATGCTGTCGCAGATTGTGACGATGACCCACTACAAATCTGACGTTGAAGTTAAGCGTGATGGTGTGTGGAAGACAGTGTCATCATCGGACCTTGTTCCTGGTGATCTTGTCCGTGTGGCTGAAAACTGGGTGCTGCCTTGCGATTTGGTGGTCGTCAAGGGTGCCACGGTTTGTGATGAATCGATGCTTACTGGTGAATCGATGCCTGTGCAGAAGTTCCCTATTCCTGATGACAGCCATGACATCTACGTTGCTGACGGATCTGGCAAGAAGTACACGCTGTTCTCTGGCACCAAGGTGCTTGCGTCGGGTCGTGAAGAAGACATTCTTGCCGTTGTTCAGTCCACTGGCGCCCACACTAACCGTGGTCAGCTGGTTCAGTCGATTCTGTTCCCTGCCCCTATCCGATTCAAGTATGATGAACACCTGAAGGCTGTATTTGCCGTGCTGTTCGTGTTGGGTTTCGTCGCTGCCTACTTTGCCATGAAGTTCCTGATCGAGAACGCTGGTTTGTCCAACAACTTGTTCGCCTTCGTGTACGGCATGTTCATGTTCTCGGCTGTGCTCAACCCTCTTCTTCCTGTTGTCATCACGATCGGCCAGACCAATGCTTCCAAGCGTCTTCTGAACAAGGGCGTCAACTGCTTGAACCCTCACCGTATTATCCTGTGTGGTAAGGTGCGCGTGTTCTGCTTCGACAAGACTGGTACCATCACTAAGGAAGGCTTGGACTTCCGTGGATGCGTCCCAGTTAACACTGATGCTGTTTCGTTCCTGCCTGAAGTCACCGAAGTTGCTTCTGCTCCTATGAACCCTCTGATGAAGTACGCGCTTGCCTCTTGCCACGCTGTGGGCTCGATGAAGGATGACTTGGTTGGTATGGAAGTCGAAGTGAAAATGTTCAAGGCCACGCAATGGAAGCTTATTGAATCCGAGGGCCAGCAGCCTATTGTCCGCTCTGCCGATGGTTCGGATGAACTCGAGGTCGTGAAGCGCTTTGAGTTTGACCATCACCGCATGTCGATGAGTGTTGTGATGAAGCACAAGAGCACTGGCAAGATCTACGTTTTCACCAAGGGTTCATACGAGAAGATGCAATCTGTGTCGGCTGCTGGCAGTGTGCCGAGCAACTACACTGAAACCGCTGAAAATTTGGCTAAGAACGGTTGCTACGTGCTTGGTATGGCATTCAAGGAGGTGCAAGGTGTCGCTGAAAGTGACATGGTTGCGTTCTTGGCGAACCGTGACGCTGTTGAGGAGGGTCTTTCGCTTCTGGGTCTTGTGATGTTCCGAAACGAACTCAAGGAAGACTCGCGAGATGCTCTCATTACTCTGAAGAAGGGCGATGTTCGAACTGTGATGATCACCGGTGATAACGCTATGACTGGTTGTTTCATTGCCCGTGCTAGTGGCATGGTTGATGCTGAAGCTCAGGTTATTCTTGGTGATATGGTTGCCGATGAAGTGGCTGGAAGCACGCTTGTGTGGAAGGACATCGACTCGCAGACTGTCTACTCAACCGAGGAAATTCGTGAACTTGTGAAGGACGTGGATACGAACGTTGAGCTTGCGGTTACTGGCAAGGCTTTTGACTTCCTGCACAAAATGGGTGAGATTCAGTCGCTCCTTATGAAGATCCGTATTTTCAGCCGTATGACCCCAAGCGGTAAGGTCGAATGCGTGCGCCTCCACATGGCTAGTGGTGCCGTCACGGGCATGTGCGGTGATGGTGGCAACGATTGCGGTGCTCTTCGTATTGCCCACGTTGGTGTTGCTCTTAGCGATGCTGAAGCTTCGGTTGTGTCTCCGTTCACGAGCAAGCTCAAGTCGCTTGAATCGGTGGTCGATGTTGTTCTTGAAGGCCGTGGTGCTCTTGCCACGTCGTTTGGTAACGTCAAGTACCTGATCATGTACGGTCTTATTGGTATTGGCTGTCGTTTCGTCATGTACAGCAACAGCGTGTTCATTTCGCAGTTTGGCTTCATGTACCTTGATGGTGCCATTCTTGTGGGTATTTCGTATGGTATTACGCGCTCTCGTCCGCTCAAGAAGCTCGGCACGGCTCGCCCTACGTCTAGTCTTGTTGGTGCTACGACGCTGTGCTCGATGATCGGTTCGGCTATCATTCACTGGATTTTCCTGTACATTGGCACCCAGCATGTCGTCACCCGCCCGTGGTACTGCCCGTTCAACCCTGCTAACATCAACCTGGTGCAGTGGTGGCACTTGCAGGATACCAACCTTGGTTGCTGCCTTTGGTACTTAATTTGCTTCCAGCAGCTGAGCACGGGTATTACCACCAGTCTGGGCTCCAAGTTCCGTCGCCCGGTGTGGCGCAACTACTTCCTTGTGTTCATCTACCTCGTGCTCTTCATCTGGGCAGCTGTTATGTTCCTTGGCCCCCCGAACCGCCTTACCGACCAGTTCCGTATTGCCAGTAGCACGAACGTCATTGTTCTGCCCGATATTCCGCTCCCTCAGTCTTTCCGTTGGGAAATTTTCGGCATCGGCTGCGCTAACACCGTTGTCGTGGTCCTCTACGAGTACTTGGTGATTCTCGGTCCCGTGCGCAACATGCTGCGTGCTCGCTTCCACAAGGACGTGCTTCCGATGAAGCTTTAAGTTTTTGCAGGACGGCCACGATGAGGTCGTAGACTTTGCTCATGCATTGAAATTGATATGTGCGCCCACAAGTGTTCAGTGTCTTGTTAATGATTCAACATAGCTCGACCTTGTATATCTTCTTTTGGATGTTTTAATTTTCCTCGAATTTATCATCGTATTTGTTATTCTTCAGGTAAGATCCTTCGTTCGGTTGAAGCTGGTGCGAGAAGCGCTTGGAATTTTGTCCAGGGTATCTTCATCGCGCATGACGCTAAAAAAAAGTCCTGGTGCTCTGTTTATTTCTGTCTCAAGTTGTGCGGTTCAGAAATATCTTCTTGTTGGATGCCTATCTCATTCCGTGGAGGCCATTTCTAGTTTGGTTGTTTCCCATTTTCGGTCCTCTCAAGCACCAGTAGCAACTATGGTGGTTGTCGCGCCGGAGGCTACGCTACCTACTGCAAAACCTACAAGTTACGACACTCCGGACGCTGCTGAAGAAGATGAAGAAGTGGAAATTGAGATTCGAGGAGCGACACCCGCCTCTGCAGACCATCCACCGTCACCTTCTAAAGGGGGCAAGCGTGACGGCGTAAGCAAGTTCCTGCGGTTTCCGGTCATGTCGACAGCGTTAGAGATGGAAGGTGACAACCCTGATGCCCCCGAAACGCCGACGTTCAAGTCGAGGATGCGATCGCTATTGCATCTGCCCAATTCAGCTATCAAACAGACCTGGGAAAAGCTGGATATCTCCGAGGATGGCATCTGCGAGCAAGAAGAGTACGGAGATTGCCGAGAAGGTTGGTTTTGGAAGGGAGTGCATGATGTTCTATTTGGAAGCAATACCATTCAAGGCCAAATCGGCGGCGTTGTCTTGCTGATCATGATCACCACAAGCGTGAGTCTAGGTACGTGAATTTGTGCCCTCCCAGTCAATTGAGTGCGAGCGCTCACATGCTTTCTTGTGGTGTCTAGCCGTCATGGACAGTGTGCACTGGATCCGATCCGACTATGGAGACATCATCTACGGCTTTGAAGTTCTATTCACTGCAATATTTTCCGTCGAGTATGTTCTTCGTGTGGCCTGTCTTCGCAATCCACGCGAGTACATCTGCAGCGCTATGGGCATTGTGGATATATCATCCATTGTTCCGACATTTATCAGTAAGTGGACTCTTCTATAGTTGCTGTTTCGCATCATTCAAATGCTGACTTTGTCCATTAATGTTTACAATGTCAGCCTTCTTTCTCCCACCGGCTCGACCCTTGGCTGATCTAGCTACGTTGCGCATTTTCCGCGTTATTCGCGTATTCCGCGTGCTACGCCTCGTTCGCTTCGTTGACGCAGCGTCGGCCCTGAGCGAGAACATCAACTCCAACAAAATGCGTGTCGCGGTGTTCATGTTCTTCGTATTTTCCATGATCATCGTCATTGGATGTACGATGTATCTGATCGAAGGCGAGGCCAACGGCTTTTCGAATATTCCAGTGAGTCTCTATTGGGCTGTCGTGACTCTCACAACAGTCGGCTATGGTGATATTGCCCCGTTGACTGTTCCCGGTCGCCTGCTTGCTGCAGTGGTCATGTTTTCTGGTTACGGAGTCATTGCTTGCCCCTTGGTGCTGAACACACAGACCGAGGAAGAAGCCCTTCGACTGAACTGTGAATGCATACGCTGCTTTCGAGGCCTGCACCAGCAAGACGCCAATTTCTGCCGTCACTGCGGTACTGCTTTGCGTATCAAAACGAAGAAGGTCAAGAAGAAATCGCGGATCGCCAATTCGGCTGAAGTAGCGGACATTGCGACAACAAATGATTCGGAGACTTCTCGAACCGGATCACGACTCCGTTCACGCACGAAGGAACAAATGGCTAAAGTCGAAGATGATGAGCCTCCTCAGCGCATTCCAACAGGAGCTGAAGCATCACTGTGACTTCGAAATCACCAATGAAACCTATTGCTGAATGCATTTACGCTTATGGAATTATAATTTTACATAATACAAGATGCTTGCGGAGTTCATTTCGATCCCAGTTTTGAAGCAACAAGTTATGAGTGCGTACCCATTTAGTTTCGGTAAAACTGGCTATGAAAGCTTTCGAAATATGATAATGCGGCGAGATGAAATGTAACAAGTCCTCGGATAAGCGTTTCGAAAATGCCTCCACGCTATATTTATATCATATTTATATCATTTGATGTGGCTGAGCCATTTCGCTGTGGCGTTGCGCATGGATGAAGCTGCACCCAGCCGATTCTACTACTCCATGCAATACGCCTTCACGTCGCCAGCAAACCTCATTTTCCAGCTGGATGGCGAGCAAAACGGCAGTTGTGCCGAGTGGGCCTTCGATAACCGACATCGCTACCTCCACAGCAAACCACATCACGCGTAATGTGAATCCGCTGCGCTCATCACGACTCTCATTTCAGCAAGCCTTTGGCCTCCTTGGAGTACCCATGCTTACGATCGCGATGATCGCAGTGGGCTGGACCATTTGGTTAATAATCCTGACGATTGCTCCAAACGATACGGCCAACTACTTGATGAATACCGCCCAGTACAATAATGGCGCGTTTTGGCTCATTATCGACCCAGAGCCCAATCTTCGCAACGTCAGTGTTATAGGTCTGAGTTTGGTCGTTCTGGGGTACATTGACGTGCTGTTGCGGATGACTCTGTGGCGCAATCATGGCATTCGGATACAACCAGAACAAGTGAGATTGTCTTCAGTGAATTGCTGCACATTCAGACTGGCGCGTCGACTTTCAGCAAGTCGGCTTGTAGCGCTCTGGACAGACACTACAAGCTTTCGAGGTAAGCGACGGAAATATTGGGTAAGTACCTTTGAGCTTCTACTTGACTACGGCGCCAATCGCTGATGGAAACACTACTAGAATTTATGGCTCAAAATTGTAGATTTGACAGTACAATTCGTTGCCTTAAGGCAAATGCTTGAGAAAGGATCACCTGAACGCTTGGTTTATGGATACACCGCTGTCGTCAGTGTCAATTCGATTGTATTTGGAATTGGAATACTGTCGCCACATCTCCATTCAGCATTTCTGGAGGTTCTTATTGACTCAATGTACGTACAGCTTACCTTTCACGAAATTTACAGTGGCAATATGGTAACTAATATTTTCTTAGATTCGATCTGTTGGTGGCTGTTTTGTTTCCAATTATCGTACTTGCATTCTGCTACACAAATTTCCAAATCGATTGGCGCGTGGTCAATCTGAATCTTCAGTTCTATCCGCCTGGATCATTTGAAAATGACCCGCACATGCTAGTTGATCCAATTGAGTTTGCGCTCTTTCGGGTAAGTTTCGACTCTCTTCGGATACAGAGCTTGACTCAGTTTCTTTTGCAAGTGGGCATGAATATTTCATTTTGCTACCGATTTAAACGCGTCGTGGAGCTCCTTATTCAATCGAATCGCAAGCTACATGCCGCACGGCACAAACAGTCGATTCGTAGCGTGATATCGCTTCATATTCATGGCCAGCGATCGCTTCCTCGGCCATTTGCGGTGCTGTTTTTGGCGTATAGTGTTTTTTTGGCAATATTTTCACACAAATCAGTCACGTTATCGCAAACCCGATGTGCAGCGTACCCTGAATGCGTTGTGTACGCCCACCGCTGGGATAGAGCGACAAGCGCTTGCCCCTGTCGTAGTATTGTCGATATTAATCGAGCACCGACATCGTGGAATGAGTGGATTAATCCTGTCGATCTCACCGAACGCGTGAAAGCACTTGCTGAAACAGGTGACTTGCACATTCTTTACATTATCAATCGCCGTCTTCTTCAATTGCCAGAAACATTACGACGCTGCAAACAACTGCAACACATGTACGATTGATTGATACCGAGCTTTTCTCGTTTTGATATTGACCCATCGATTGCGTATGAGCAGCACGCTTGTCTACACGGAAACTATTACAATCCCATCTTGGGCTAAAGAGCTCCACAAACTCGAATACTTGTAAGTCATGCCTCCAGTGGAAATACGTATAATTAAGATATTGACTGCCCCCTTGATTTATAGACATATCGAAGGGAAGCACGGCGTTTCCAATCTCGTCGACCTACCAAATGATCTCTTCGAGTCAATGTCGATCCTGACATTTTTGCACATTGGAATTCACAAGAACCTCAAATCTCTGCCATCGTTCATGGGCCTTGACAATCTCAAAGTCATGGTGCTCGCAGTTCTAGTTAAACTAGAAGAGCTACCGGCGTTTACCGCTCTCAGGCGATTAGAGCGCCTCGAATTGGTTCTACTAGGTTCACTCACCAGCATCCCAGATATGGCTCCACTCTCAAATCTTAAAGCATTCGTTCTGAGTGCTCGAGCTATTATGTGCTGCAATGGCTTCTGGGGAAACTGTGATCTGACTCATCCGTACTGCGTGAAGAATACGACCTTTGATCTCCCTCAAGCGTCGTGCCTCTCAGATGCAGACCCACAAGCAGCCGAAACGACTAAAGCCAAGTTTGAACATTTTTCTAGCTCAGTGTGCCAGCTTGCGTTCCCGAACGTTGATAAACCACTCAAAACCCTTACGGAGATGTGTAAAGGAAAGCCTTATAGCCAGTGTCAGCTGCCGAGCGACAGTATTTCATCAGTGTCGACAGGCATTTGTGTGAACCTACGCATGCAAGTGATATTTTGCTCCAGTGACCAAAACGTGATCGCGATGCGGAAACAGCAGATCAAGCTCGGTATTGGTGGAGCGTGTGACCCCCTCATCGAAGCCTGGCTTGGATGCACTTCGAGCTCTTAGCTCTTGGAGCGCGGATGATCAACGCTACTTCGCGTTAACAATAACTAGGAAGGGCACGACGGGATCGCGAATTCATTCATTGATGTCCAAGATACAAAGTCCGATCGATTTCAAACTATGTAAATTTGTGCTTGGACTTGATGCAGCTGAGTGGAGATCTCAATTGCTGTGCGCATACCTTCATTAAGGTTGACATATGATTCTGCGGCATTTAGACGAGTGCAGTGAAGACTTACGGGAATTGATCGCCCGATTTGGCCCGGTGCGTTTCACTACTATATTTATAGCAACGACCTTGATTCACAGTTGCTCTCGCTGTGTGAATCGAGGCACAATTGCGAATTGAAATGGCGGGCGTTGTCAGCAGCGATAGTGATAAGCAGGGCATTGTTTATGCCGTCAAGAAACTCGGAGCTGCCAAATCGAAGAATGCTGTTGTTCCTTTCGAAGGTCCTTCTCATAAGGAGCGTTCTGACACACTCAAGGGGCAACACGTATCGTTCTTTGCAGCCTTCAGCGTGTTTGGCATTCCCATGATACTCGTGGCGCTTGTGGCCGTCGTCTGGACATCGTGGCTGATCATTCTCACCATCGCTCCCAACGCTACGGCCAACTACCTCATGAACACCGGAGAACTCGACAAGGGTTCATTTTGGCTTATCATTGATCCTGATCCTGTGCTGACGGCTTTCAGCGTTTGTGGACTGAGCATTGTAGTAATTGGGTACGCACTTGTACTTTCCAGGATGACGATTCGACGCCAAGTGTTCGTCAACAGGAGTTTGCACAAGAGCGAGTCATGGATTCACCAACTCTGGTCGCGCTCGCCACTGAAGAAAGCGGCAGAGCATAGCAAAATTCTTCCACTGTGGGGCGATCTCACTGGATTCCACGGTCGATATCGAAAGCTTTGGGTACGTTCATTGTCGCTTTATTCTGCCTTTTCGAGCCAGATTTCAGACTTGTTGCTCTCTATTGTAGAATTTGTGTCTCAAGGTGGTCGACTTGATTGTTCAAACTGTCGCTCTCGTGCAGCTATTGGAGAACGGGATGCCCGTGCATTTGGTCTACACGTATGCTATTATCGTGGCCAGTAATGCGGTCGTGTTCAGCATCGGCATTCTCGCTCCCCAGCATCACTCGTCACTCGTTGAAATTCTCATCGACTCTATGTGCGTTGCCTAATCCTGACTTTGGTTTCAATCGTATTGAGTGACTGACGCATTTCCTAGCTTTGACCTGTTTGTAGCTGTAGTATTTCCCATCATCGTGCTTGCTTATTGCTACACGCATTTTAACTTCGACCGAGCGGCTGTGCTTCTCAACATAAAAGTGCTACCGGCTGGCTCCTTCGACACGAACGCGCGTATGCTGACGGATCCGGCGAAGATCGCTCTTTTTAGGGTCAATTTTGACTCGCTACGTCCGAAAACAATCGTGGAACTGTTGCTCCATATTGGCATGAATTTGTCTTTTTGTCGTCGATTCAAGCGCGTCGTTGAAGTTCTTATTGAAACTGCTCTTGAGAGCGAATCGCGTGAGATCAAGATCAGTACATCAGCTTGTGTGGCGCTAGTTTCCAAACGCCAAATGTCTGCGCCTCGACCGATCGCCTTACTCTTCCAGCTGTTTGCTGTAATGCTCCTGATTTCTGTCGACCGATCGATCGATGCATCAGAGGCAGCTTGCGCTGCGTACCCCGAGTGCGTAGTGTTTGCATACCGCTGGATGGCCAAATCCTCCTCCTGCCCGTGTATTTCATTGATAGATGCCAATCGATCGCCACTTACGTACGCGGAGTGGGTTGATACGCCGGACGTTACCGAATCGGTGAAGCATCTATCAGTTAGTGGATATCTGCGGCTTCTCATGATTATCAATCGAAAGTTTGTGGAATGGCCCGAAGAGATGAAGCACAGCGCCAATCTGCAGCATATGTTCGTATGCGTGTTTGATTCAGTAGCTCGTTGTTTGTTGATTATTAATTGTGTGTTGCGGTGGATATAGCACGCTGGTCTATACAGAAACGTCGTCAATTCCTTCGTGGGCAAGCGTGTTTCATCGTCTTGAATTTTTGTACGTATCATAAATACATTAAACACTTTGGGATAATATTTGCTTATCAGCAGCTTCGCCCTTCTAGACATATCGAAGGCAAGAGCGGATTTGTTAACCTTGTCAGTCTGCCAGAAGACTTGTTTGCGGACATGTCGTCCCTCGCATATATTCATCTGGGTGAACACACGCAACTGCAACGACTTCCGTCGTTTAAAGGCCTTAAAAACCTTAAAGCAATGGTTCTGGCTGTGCTAGTGAGGGTAACGGAAGTACCCTCGTTCGCTCCGCTTGAACGTCTCCAACGTTTAGTGATCGTGGCGCTTGAGTCAGTGGAAAAATGGCCCGATATGGCGCCACTCAGGAAGAATCTGATCCAGTTTCAGTTTGGGGCGGTGAATATTATCTGCTGCAATGGGTTTCTACGAGGTGATTGCAATCTGACGCACCCGTTTTGCCAAGCCAGCTCCGCTTTCAACCTTCCAGCTGCCAATTGCGTTGGTCCAAATGTTGAGCACGTGACAATATCGACGCTGGCCATGTTCGATAGGTTTTCAGCATCTGTGTGCCAGATAGAAGCGCCCAATGTGGAGCGTGTTCTCCGCGTGAACATTGACATGTGCGGAGGTGTGAGGTGGCGAGAGTGCGTTCCATTCGGAGCGCAAAACGGAACACAGGGAATCTGCGCCAATTTGCGCATGCAAGTTCTTTTTTGCTCGGCTGACCAAAGTGTGATTAAACTGCGAAGACAGCAGATACTGTTGGGCATTGGTGAGGCGTGTAACCCGTCGATTGAAGCATGGCTGGGATGCAATAGGTAGTAACATATGTTGACCCAACTTCAAAATGATGTTGTGAATATTTGAAGGCTATTTAGTGAAGCGTTAGGAAATGTGTCGACACTCGTTTGATTTGCATTGGGGTTAAAAATGCCAGCTATTTTCAGTCTCCATATACTTGGAGTCGGCTTTTTATAGCTGGATCTATGAACCCACACGTGTGTGTTCAGCATTGCTTTCGTAAGAGCCCGATATCTCAGATCACAGGCGCGTATATGATTTCGGCCATTGTCAAAGCAAATGCCATCGTGCCGCTCTCATTGAATGCCCTCGTAGACAAAGACGATGGCTCTCACATCAGCGGTCCACAGATATCGAGTATCTTTGCCCAGCGTCTCACGTTTCTTCATGCCTTTGGAAGACTCGGGGTCCCTATGTTATTCATTGCAATCGTGGCTACATTGTGGACAATATGGCTGATTATTCTGACGATCGCCCCCAATGCGACTGCCAACTTCCTCATGAACACGAGCAAATTTGATGATGGCTCGTTCTGGCTTATCATCGACCCTGAGGCTGTACTGATGGCTTTCAGTATGTGTTGTTTGACAGCTGTAGCGTTCGGATACATGCACGTACTAGCCAAGATGACGATTTTGCGTCAAGCTCATGTCAAACGAGTGCTGCTTAAGAGAGAATCATGGATTCAACAGTTCTGGTCACACTCGTCACTGAAGAAGATTGCCGAGCGCAACCGGATTTTTCCACTGTGGGTCGAGCTCACAGGTTTCCACGGTCGATACCGAAAACTATGGGTGCGTGCTTCGCTTTATTCCGCGGTTCCTTCTAAAGTATTCATTTTTGATATCCGATTTTTCTCTATTCAGAATATGTGCCTCAAAGTGGTCGATCTAGTTGTTCAAACTGTGGCGCTTGTGCAACTGCTAGAGAACGGAATGCCTGTGCAATTGGTATATTCGTACGCAAGTCTTGTGGCCAGCAACACGCTCGTGTTCAGTTTCGGCATTTTAATGCCCCAATATCACTCCGCATTTATCGAGATTCTCATCGACTCCATGTATGAGTTCCAATACCAGCTTATTCCTGCAATTACGTAGCTCAACTGACACAATTATTCAGCTTTGATTTATTTGTAGCTGTGCTTTTCCCCATCATTGAGCTCGCGTACTGCTACACACACTTCACGTTTGACCGCGATCTCGTGCTCCTTAACATGAAAGTGCTTCCTGTGGGCTCCTTTGATACGCATGCGCGCATGCTGACGGATCCGGCAGAAATCGCGCTTTTCCGCGTTAATTTCGATATGATTCGCATTGAAACAGTCACGCAGTTGGTTCTCCACGTCAGCATGAATTTTTCGTTCTGCTATCGATTCCAGCGGGTCGTTGAAGTTCTCATTGAGGACTCCGTTCAAGTACCTTCAAAAAAGCATGAGGCAGCGCATAAACCCCAAAGATCGGCTCCTCGACCGATTGCCTTACTCTTTCAGGCATTTGCCGTGGCTCTTCTTGTGGCTGTCGATCGGTCGATCAATTCATCAGAGGCAAACTGCGCTGCATATCCCGAGTGTGTAGTATTTGCCTACCACTGGACGACAAAATCATCCTCCTGCCCATGTATTGCCTTGATAGACGTCGATCGAGCACCGCTTTCGTATTCGCAGTGGATAGATCCACCAGATTCTGTAAAATCAGTCAAGGAGCTAGCTGTCTCTGGATATCTGCGACTTCTCATGCTGATCAATCGGAGGTTTGTGGAATGGCCTGAAGAAATGAAGCACAGCGTGAATCTACAGCACATGTGCGTTTGTCTGCCCGACGTAGAGTCGTCAATATTTCTGGTACTGAATGATTTGGTGGCAAAGTACGCTGCTTTATACAGAGACGTCATCAATTCCTTCATGGGCAAGCGCATTTCACCGACTCGAATTTCTGTACGTTTTTCAAGTTTATTTGACTCTTGAGGCTTGTGAACTGATTTGTCAACGTAGGCATATTGAAGGCAAGAGCGGTTTCACGAACCTTGTCAGCATCCCAGACGATTTGTTTTCATCCATGTCTTCACTCGCGTTCGTCCAACTTGGAGTACACACCCAACTAACGACTCTACCATCATTCGAAGGTCTCCGAAACCTCAAGTCAATGGTTTTGACTGTGCTGATGACCTTAGTGGAGATACCTTCATTCGCCCCACTTGAGCGACTAGAACGCTTGACGATCGTGGCACTCGCATCCGTGGAATCATTACCCGATATGTCCCCACTTTCAAAGAATCTGATCCAGTTTGAATTCGGATCACGCAATATCATTTGCTGCAATGGTTTCTACATGGTAATTGCAATCTAGCGCACCCTTTTTGCTTACCAAGCGCCGATTTCAACCTCCCTGCTGCCGAGTGTGTTGATCCAAACGGAACCCATGCGACGACATCCACATTGATGCTCTTTGATCGGTTTGCCACCTCTGTATGTCAAACGGATGGGCCCAATATCGAGCCCGTGCTGCAGGTTAACGTCGACGCCTGCAATGGCGTACGATGGAAAGAATGCGTTCCATTCAGGGCCGCCAATGGGACACAAGGAATCTGCGCGAATTTACGCATGCAAGTTCTCGGTTGCTCGGCTGACCAAACGGTGATTGAGCTACGGAGGCAACAAATACGGCTCGGAATCGGTGAAGCGTGTAATTCGTCCGTTGAACGTGGCTCGGGTGTACAGTCAAGTGATCTATGGATACTTCCAGTATATTGGCTCTGATTCACAGCAGCAAAGTTATTGTTGATGCTATGGAAGTAGTATATCTCAGTGCCACCGAATACCTCACGCCCAATTGATCCAAGTGTCGGAGCATAACTCAGCGGTATGTTCGAGCTCATCGTTGATTCGGATCTGAGACTTATTGGTGGTCGGATGGATTCGAGATCAAGGTGCTGTGCTTTGGAATGATGTCATTGCGGTGTCGTTATCAAATGGCTATCTATAGCCGTTCAAGTGAAGATATGCTCGAATAGAGGGGTATATTTGGTGGTCAAGTGGCACTGGCAAACATTACAAGAGAAACGAGTCGATGCCTTCAGCATATGCCAAAACGAATGCCATCGTTCCAGCGCCATCAACCACACCAGCGGATTCCCTTGCTTGTCCTCAGTGGCGTGGGCCGCCAGTGTCGACTGCCACCACCCATCATGCCGCTTTTCTCGAGACATTCGGGTGGCTGGGCGTCCCGATGGTGGCTGTGTCGGTCGTTGCCGCGCTTTGGACATGTTGGCTCATCATGCTCACTATTGCGCCAAATGAAACAGCCAACGTCCTCATGAACACGGGCGAATTTGACGATGGCTCGTTCTGGCTCATCATTGACCCCGAGCCTGTGCTGATGGCCTTCAGCGTGTACGGACTGTGTATCGTGGCTCTTGGCTATGTGATCGTGCTTGGCAGAATGACGTTCTGCCGAAATAAGCACGCCAATCGATTTTACAGCCGCGTTAAAGCTCGAACATCCAACACCTCACGAGTTAAAGTAAGGCGCCGAAACCCGGTGCTTGCTCTTTGGGCAGACGTTACCGGGTTCCACGGTAAATATCGCAAGTACTGGGTACGTGAGCTGATGCATTGCATGGTTTTGATTACTTTACATGCATGCCATAACATTGCGTTTGCCTCCTTCTAGAATATGTACCTCAAGGTTATCGATCTCATCATGCAGACAATTGCGCTTTTCCAAATGTTGCGTATCGGATCGCCACAGAGCTTGGTTTACAGCTACACGTGCTTGATTGCGCTAAATGCGATTGTGTACAGCATTGGAGTTCTCAAGCCAAATCACTACTCGGCGTTCGGTGAGGTCCTGATTGACTCCATGTACGTAGCTGATGTATGGCTGTGATTACAACAGGGTCGCTGACACTTCCCTTTTGCTAGCTTCGACCTTTGTGTGGCTGTAGTGTTCCCCATGGTCGTGCTCGCGTACTGTTACTTGAACTTCAAGATGGATAGAGCCGCGATCAAACTCAACATGAAGGTGCTGCCGCCTGGATCGGACGAGACGCACGCGAACACTCTAGTCGATCCTGTCCAAATCGCAATCTTCCGCGTCAATTTCGACTCGTTGCGTATCCAATCAGTGAGTCAATTTCTGCTTCGCATCAGTATGAACCTCTCGTTCTGCTACCGGTTCAAGCGAGTCGTGGACATTTTTGTGGAGAATTCTGTTCGAGGCCGGTCCAAGTCGGTGGCGCACTCAGCACCGGCTCCTGTCGTTCGCCAGCGACCTGTTCCTCGTTCAATTGCGTTTCTGTTTCAATCATTTGCGGTGCTGCTTTTAATTCTGGTCAGTCAGATGGTCCGGTCTTCTCAAGCAGCATGTGCAGGCTATCCTGAATGCGTCGTGTTCGCGTATCGATGGAGCTCGTCTTCCAATGTATCCTGCCCCTGTACTGCCCTGATCGACGTGAATAAGGCTCCAACTCTGTATGACGAGTGGATTAATCCACCAGACGCGACGGAAAAGGTGAAAAAGCTGGCAGTGGCAGGTGAACTTCGCGTTCTTCAACTCATCAACCGTCGTCTCGTGAAGTGGCCGGAGGAGTTGAAAACGAACACCAACTTGCAGCACATGTACGTTGTAGCAGCAGTCCAGTCAGCGCCCAAACTCTGATGCTCAAATGTTTATGTCCTGGTGCATATTAGGATGTTGCTGTATACAGAGACAACGCTTGTTCCGGACTGGGCGAACGCATTCCATAAGCTCGAATTCCTGTAAGTCATGCCATTTGAGTTGTGTGTATGCATGATGAGGGCTAAACATCTAATGCTAGACGCCTTGGCGGCAAAAGCGGCTTCACAAATCTGATCACAATGCCGGAAGATCTGTTCGCGTCCATGAAATCGCTCACGTTTCTCCAGATCGGCAGCCACAGGAAGTTAAAAGCACTGCCTTCGTTCCAGGGACTCAAAAACCTCAAGAGTTTGACACTCGCTGTGCTGACAAGCATTCAAAGCGTTCCTTCTTTCGAGCCGCTGGAGCGATTGCAAATCCTTGATATCGTGGCGCTTGCTTCTGTACCAACATTCCCGGATATGGCTCCACTCAAGCACCTCGTGAACTTTTCCTTGGGATCACGCAACATTGTCTGCTGCAATGGGTTCTTGGACGGCGCTTGTAATCTCAACAATTCAGATTGCACGCCTGACTCGAATTTCGGTCTCCCAGCAGCCACGTGCTTGAAGTCGAGCGATCTGCACGCCACATCAGCGACACGTCAAGCCTTCGAGCGGTATTCTTCCTCCGTGTGCCAGACAGATTCGCCTAACGTGGAGCCTGTGAAGAAAGCCAACGTTGAGATGTGTGGCGGCGTACGGTGGAGGCAATGCGTTCCTTCTGGCTCATTGAATGGAACTCAAGGCATTTGCGTCAATTTGCGTATGCAGGTGCTCTTTTGCTCGGCCGACCAGAATATGATCGAGCTGCGAAGACAACAAATACGGCTTGGTATTGGAGAAACTTGTAATTCGTCTGTTGAAGCATGGCTGGGATGCACGGCCAGTATTTGATAATATTTGAAGCTGACTTGAGTCTCATTGCGATGTCATCTCCAGTATATTCTCTGAATCCTATTTTGGGTGGTTATTTCTGGCTTCCGAACACTCTATTATTGCGAAAATGTGTGAGACCTTGGATAGATTCTGCTTGGGGGTGTATGTAGATCAAGCTCACAGCGCACATGCCACATGCTTCAAGCCAATGCCAAACCAAATGCTATCGTTCCTCTCCCTTCAATTGGCTCCGAAGCTCAACGCAGTCGCGCACCTAGTCGCGGTCCACGACTGTCGATCCTTGCTGCTCCGAAACTCACATTTCTTGAGACGTTCGGGCGTCTCGGGATCCCCATGGTGATTGTCACTGTGGTCGCCATCCTGTGGACCTCTTGGCTGATAATACTCACTATTGTACCCAACGAAACAGCCAATTTTCTAATGGATACTGCAGATTTTGACAATGGCTTGTTCTGGCTCATCATCGATCCCGAGCCGGTACTCATGGCATTTAGCGTGTATGGACTGAGCGTCGTGGTGTTTGGATACGTGCTCGTTCTTGTCAGGATGACTATCCGCCGGAATAAACACGTCGATCGATCCAATAGTCATATAAAAGCGCGAATAATGCGTAGTGTAGATGTACACTTATCAACAGCAAGTCACCGGAATCGTGTTCTCGCCATTTGGACGGATATCACTGGATTCCACGGGAAGCACCGCAAGTTCTGGGTACGTGAAGACAGTGATATAGACCTATTTCGTGGTCAATAACTCATTTATTACCCTCTTTATTTTAGAATATGTACCTAAAGGTATTAGATCTCGCCATGCAAACCATTGTGCTTTTTCAGGATCTCGAAAACGGGGCGCCACGAAGCCTCATTTACGGCTACGCAGGGCTAGTGGCAGCGAACTCTATCGTGTACAGCATCGGCATCTTGACGCCACGCCACCATTCAGCATTTGCTGAAATCCTCATTGACTCTGTGTACGTAGATGACAGTTTGTTTTCTTTGCCTGCGACCGAGTGAACCGTAACTTTGTGGCCTGGTCTCCAGATTCGACCTGAGCACCACAGTTCTCTTCCCGATTGCCGTTCTCTTATACTGCTACACGAATTTCCAAATCGACCGAAAGGCGATTCTTCTCAACATGGAGGTGTTGCCTCCAGGATCAGTCGAAGCGCATGCACGCAGCTTGGCAGATCCGGTGGAAACGGAGCTCTTTCGCGTGACGTTCGATTCCCTTCGCATCCAGACGATCATATCGTTTCTGCTCCGCATTAGCATGAATATCTCGTTCTGCTATCGATGCAAGCGAGTCGTGGATATCCTTATCGAAGCCTCAGTGCGGAAGCGGTTAAATCCCGACCCACACGAAGCCTCGTTGGTTGCTGTGCACCAGCGATCAGTGCCACGTCCGATCGCTCTGCTTTTCCAGGTCTTTGCCGTAATGCTGCTAATAGCTGTCAACCGATTCGTCCAGTCTTCCAAGTCGGCTTGTGCTGAATATCCAGAGTGCGTCGTCTTTGCATACCGTTGGGACTCTGCAGCAAATGCTTCGTGTCCCTGTATTGCGCTGATCGATGTGAACGAAGCTCCGACCTTGTACGAAGAGTGGATCAATCCTCCAGATGCGACTGGAAACGTGAAAAAGCTGGCCGTCACAGGCGATCTGCGTCTTCTCCAGCTCATTAACCGCCGTTTGGTGAGCTGGCCGGAGGAGTTAAAGCAGAGCAAAAACCTGCAGCACGTGTACGTTCTTCAGGAAATCCTTTGTGTTAGAGGTTCTATGTTGATCCATCTGTATTACGCTGGCGAATACTAGGACGCTGCTGTATACGGAGACTACGATAGTGCCGGAATGGTTCAAGATGTTCCACAAGCTCGAATATGTGTACGTGCCATGATCTATACTATGCGTTTGCTCCTCCCAGACTAAGGTTGGAGCTATCTGTATTGTTGTTCAGGCGAATTGGCGGTAAAAGTGGCTTTACGAACCTGATCTCAGTGCCAGAGGATCTCTTCGTCTCCATGAGCTCGCTCACATTCCTCCAGATTGGTAGTCACAGGCAGCTGAAGGCACTCCCATCGTTCCGGGGACTAAAGAACCTCAAGAGCCTAACTCTCGCAGTGCTGCCAAGTATTCCGAATGTGCCGTCCTTCGAGCCGCTGGGCCGTTTGCGCATCCTTGACATCGTGGCGATTGCTTCAGCTCCTGCCTGGCCGGATATGGCGCCACTGAAGAGCCTCTTGAACTTTTCATTGGGCTCGCGCAGCATCGTCTGCTGCAATGGGTTCCTGGACGGCGTCTGCGATCTCTCTAGCTCCTATTGCGCTCCCGACGCAAACTTTGGCCTTCCAGCCGCCACGTGCTTGAACGCCAGCGATCCGCATGCCACCGAAGCCACGTTGCGAGCCTTTCAGCGATACTCTTCGTCTGTGTGCCAGAAGGATTCGCCCAATGTGGAGCCTGTGCTCAAAGCCAACGTGGAGATGTGTGGCGGCGTGCGGTGGAAGCAGTGCACTCCACTGATGGCTCCGAATGGGACCCAAGGCATCTGCGCCAATATACGAATGCAGGTGCTCTTCTGCTCAGGCGACCAGAGCGTGATCAGGCTGAGAAGAGCGCAGATACGCCTCGGCATTGGCCACGCGTGTGACCCCAGCGTTGAAGAGTGGCTGGGCTGCAAAGCCTGAGGAACGGAACGAAGACTGGTATGTTTAACTTACAAAAAGCTACTATCCACTAGTACGCAACCAGGGCTTGACAGCAACAACAAAACACCAAGAGTATGCCAGCATCCCATTCCGTCGCGTGTGTGCGTGGGCTTCCTTCGCCCACTGTGCTTGAGAGGCCGCTGCACTAGACAACCATAGCGGCGGCCGGCGTGTTGTGTGCGTGGGCGTCGTAGAACGTGCCCTGCTCGACCTGGAAGAACGTCGTGCGGTCCTGATCGTGCGGCGTGCCGGGCGTCGCGACTGGCAGCGACTTGCGCTTGCGCACAGCGACCACAGCTGCCACGGCCAAGGCGCAGGCCGCTCCGACCGAGACGAAGGTCGCGACAGTCGCGTTGGAGCTGGAGCCCGAGCTGTCGGACGAGGTCGTGGCACTGAGCGCCGTGGTGGTGGAGGCCGAGAGAGCGGAGGACGCGGCTTTGTTGGTCGTCACGGTCTCCAGCAGCATCTCGTCCGCTTGGGACCCGTTGTCGTTGGCAGGAGAGACCGTGCTGGCGAAGTCCGACGAGCCCTGCCGCAGCATGATGGGCTGCACGTCCGCTTCTGGCGCGGCCGCGTAGCTTCCAGCGGCGACAGCGGCGCCTGTGGAGCTTCCAGCGGCTTGGGCCTGGATGGAGACGGCGGAGAGAAGCACGACCAGCAGCGAGAGCAGGAGGATCGGACAGCTACGCATTGTGATGAGGGAGGATGGAGTCTGTGGCTGGGCAGCAGAGCAGAGCAGACGCTGCTGATGCGCGTCGATCACTCGGAAGGATAAAAGCGGGAGTGAGAGAGCTGGCGATGTGGATTCGCCATCGCTTCTCCATGCAGCGCAGAGGCCGGCAAGATCCAGCGCATCAAGGCGCTAATGACAAGCATGTGCGACTCTCAGCATAACACGTACCCTTTCTAAACCGATTCACATATACATCAATCAAACACCTTTTAAGTTTTGCTAAATGATATACCCCGTCTAAATAGATCCGATCCGAAGAGCTCCAGCTGTTGTGTGCTGATGCTGACTATGTGCGCTTTGCTTCTACATGCAAAGGCGGCAGCGCAGCGTAAAGGCCGGAGGAGTGTGACTTCTCTATGGGAATTATTGGGAAGGCCGTGCGACTGGACGACCGACTCCCATGGGCAACGCGAATGAAGATGGACGCAGCTACAGCGTGACAACCACCAGCTGCCGCCATCCTCAGTGGCAACCGGCTTGAGCTGCACCTGCGTCACCACTGTAGCAATCGCTCATAGTCGGCGAAGGCAGGCTGCCCTCGGCCGCCTCAAGCGGCTCCAGTCCTGGCGGGTGATTCACTATCCAGCAGACATTCGCATCAACCAGAATATGGCCCCAACAGCACAAAGTGATGCTGGTTCGACCAGAGCATCAAGCCATACAATCAGTTGGTGGCATCACGATATTTACTTCCAAGCAAGTCACATCATCAGGAGGAGCAATCAATAAGGGGATCAATATTTCCAATCGAAATGACCGCGTTCAGTTGGCAGCCATTGCTATCCATACGAAACATGACCTCCATGAAAAAAGTCTCGTGTCTGCTTTTGTCTCTATTAGCAAGAGAGCGGCAGTCGTGTGTCACGATCCAGGTTCGCGACGAATGCTCTCGTCCAGAGAGCATCCGCGTTGGTTTCAATGCCTGATGAACGAGTGTGGTGTTCTTGAGCGGCGGTGAATACTACCTCTGTTCCGAAACAATGTGTGCACTTGGTTTTCCGAAGCTAAAATATGTTCCGAAACAAGGTGTGCACTTAAATATTATTGGTCAAAACGCTACTAGGGGTAGGTGTATCATGCAAATGGAAAGCTTTGATTAGCTATAAACATTTAAACCCTCACGTGCGATAACAAAAACGCGGGAAACCCCTTTGCTCTACGAAAACCGTGACATTTAGCTCAAATGCATCGTTAAAAGGCTACTTTAACATCGGCGAGAAAAACAAAGAACTGAGCTTTACAATGATGTAAGTGGTGTCGCCAACAAAAAATTGGTCTTCATTTTATGGACGGTTGAATAAAGTGCACACATTGTTTTTGGAACAGAGGAAGTAGCAAAATTCTCCATTATGATGATCGGGCCTGCGTTGTGCATTAAAACAATACCAAGCTTTCAACTTCAGGACACTTTGTTTGCATCGCACACAGCAAGAGGTCTAGAACCGAATTCTTTTGACCGTCCTTGACGTGAGTTCGAGTCCGGATCTATCAATATTCTTAACGACACCCTTCGCAGCGTCATTTTGGATTTGGAGAGATGGAGTCCAACAGCTTCGCAGTTCCAATCTCAATCGTGTGGGGCTCAAGCGTCGGTCCTTCGAGCGGCGCTATGGCATTCAATACCAGGTCGACATTCCTGCTCGCCAAGTGGTACTGGTTGGGCCAGAGCATCAAGTGGATCAAGCCAGATCCGATCTCAAGTCGTTCTTGAGCCAAATGACGGACACTGGGAACTCTACCAATTCAGCCACAAGAAGTGCGAGCCCAAAATCAAAGGATCAAACGATCTTTCGCAGCTTCTCGATTCGAAATGGACCGTCGTTCACGTGGCAGTTCAAGCCGACGTCGAAGCCAGCCATTGACGTCGATATCAACAAATATCCCTGTGAATTGGTGCGCAAAGGCTTGACGAGGGAAATCTGCAGCGTCTCGAGCACTAAAGCGTTCGTGAGGAACTTTGATGAAGCGTATCTCGCGTCGATCTCAGCTCCATTCGAGCAACTGGGCCAGAGCGATGGGATCCGAGTTACTGCAATGCTTGGTCGGCTGCTATACAATCCGAACCAGAAGTCAGCTGCAGCGTCTCCATCGAGGGACAGATCTCAGCTCCAGTTGGTCCAACATCTGCGACTCGGATTCGATCGCAATTAAATCGCTGATCGCCAAGCTGCAGTCTGAGATCGAAGCCAACGGAGCCACGTACAAGGACATGCTGACATTGACGATCAAATGCCCACAGAACGTGGTGAAAGCGAGATATTCGAGACTTCCGGGTGGTGATTGGGAGTTCAAGCGCAGCTACATCGGCCACGAAGAGCACGTCATCCACGACGTCTCGCTTAGTGATACCATTGGCCTTCGTGTTCGCTGCTACACGAAGGATACACCGATTGGCGCACCGTGGATCGACCCGGTCTGGATTCACGACGGAGCCGATGGAGACTTGTAGAACACTGAAGTCTCTTTCAAGGACTTCTTGCCGAGAGACTGTCATGGCAGCTTCGTGTCGATCGGCAAGATGGCGAAGGTCACGTACCAAGGACTCCGATTCCAATTGATCCAGAATCGTGACGAATACGCTCTAAAAGCGAGCATTCCAAGACTGGAGGCCGTCACCATGACTCCCGTAAAGGCCCACGCTCGCTTGGTCACCAATGTCGTCACTATGCTTGATGAGGCAGCGTGCGAGAAAGAATGACAGAGTATTGGTTGTGTTGACGCAGGAATCTCTGGTCTCAATACAGCAGCAACACACGTAGCAAACTTGTTTGTAGCGATCCATTCTGACCACAGCGGACTTGCTATCATCGACTGGTCTTGAGTCTCAAAACAGGTTCGGGCAAATCTTCCGCGCAGTCGTAAAGTACTGTATGGACAGAATCGCTTCTTTCCTGATTTCGTCTGCAAAGCCAGCGATTACCACCAGCGCAGAAGCATGAAGGACGACTATCCGAGCGCAGACGTACAGTAGAGAGAGACACGCGATGTTGGCGCGATCTCCTTGGTCGTCGCATTGGGATAGACAACGCTGGGCTACGCAACGCCACGACATCAAAGGCTCCCGCCCACACATTTGCACTGCAATCCTTGCGAATTTTATATAGGTGGCTTTTGAGTGCGTGCGTGACCTAATCGATGCTCCCACTTTTTGTTAATCAACGGGGCACGGTGCTGCAGTAATTGTGGGTGCTGACGACTTTCCGCTTTTTCTCACCAGCGACACCACAAGAACAGCAGGGACGGGTGGATTGTTTCCATACAGATCGCCATGCAGATCTTGTCTGGCGTGAGCAAATCCGCCTCTGATTTATGTTTATCGTCCAATCCGTTTGGACAAGAGACAAGCATGTCATGGAATAAAATGTGGCCGTTTCGGGTGCAGTTTAATACTTGCGCCACAGACCTCCCCATCTGGTCGGAGCGTAACGTATTAATTTCGTGAGGGTTGCTGTACCCCAAAGGTCGAATCCACTTTGCGCAGCGGCTGGCTCTCTCTCCCCCAATCCGCTTCCCCATCCGCCTCGCTCTGGTGTTTTCAGTTCTGATTTCTCCATCCAGCAACCATAAGCTCCCCACTCCCTCAGACGCTTCTCTCCTCCTCCTCTCCGCTCCGCTCACCTCCTCTCCTCTCGTACCAGGAGGAGGGTCCTAGAGCGGGGAAGAGGAGGAAGGTCTTCCTCTCCATCGGTCTGCTAGTGGTGCTCGGTGCCGCTGCCGCCATCGTCGCTGTCACGACCTCGGGCTCCAGCTCCAGCGCCTCTACCAGCGATGCTGCGGCCAATTCAGGGGGCAGCTCCAGCGGAACCACCTCCGGCACCAGCGGAACCTCCAGCACCAACGTATCAGACAGCTCTCTGTTACTGTCCAGCTCCAGCGGCTCCGGCTCCGCTGGCTCCAATGAACCCACGAGCGATCCCGAGACGAGTACGTACAGCTCCAGCGTCTCAATTAATGGCGATGATACTTACACTACTGCTTTGTATACTTACAGTCACAAAAGCGTTCTCGATGCTGGCCATTGGCGACTGGGGCGCGACGACGGACAAGCCTGGCTCGTGCTGCAACAAGTACCGCAAGGTCGCGAACGACTCGCTCGAGATGAAGATCGACTACTGGGCGCAGATCAACGTGGCCGAGATCCTGGCGCAGTCGGCCGCAGCCAACACGCCGCTGCGGATCATCGGCCACGGCGACAACATCTACTGGAACGGCGCTGGCCCCGAGGACATCGACTACCGCATGGAGACGACCTTCGAGTCGGTCTACGACCAGCCGGCGCTGGACGGCATCCCGTGGATCAACGTCGTGGGCAACCACGACTACGGCGGCTCGGAGTACATCTGCGGCGACAAGGACTACAACTTCCGCGAGTGCAAGGACAAGGCCGAGCTGCTCGAGTACCTCAACAAGAAGTTCTCGCTGCAGCAGGAGTACAAGAGCCCCAACGGCGACCGTTGGCAGCTGCGCGACCACTACTACGTCGAGTCTGTCGAGCAGGACGGCGTCTCGGTCGACATCTTCAATGTGGACACGAACTTTGCCGACTCGCACGGCGCCATGCAGATCTGCTGCCAGTGCTACGGCTACGTCAAGAAGAAGGGGCTGAGCGAGGAAGAGACCACGGCGCTGGGCAAGACGTGCAACGACGTGATCCCGGGCAACGAGCTGTGCGCCGGTGGCGACAAGGACCTGTACAACGCCTGCGCTGACACCATCAAGGAGTGGTGGGACGACTCGATTGCGCAGGTGCAGAAGGACCTCAAGGCCTCCACGGCCACGTGGAAGATCGTCAACTCGCACTACTCGCCGCACTTCCACATGAGCGAGGACAAGATGAAGCAGTGGTACCAGATCACCAAGGACGGCGGCGTGCACGTCTGGCTCAACGGCCACACGCACGGCTTCAACCACGACATCAGCAAGTGGGGCACGCACTTCTACGAGAACGGCGGCGGCGGCGGCATCCAGAGCGAGACGTCGGGCCAGCCGCCCGAGGTCGCCGAGAAGTACGTGGACCACGCCTGGATCGCCGCGGGCAACCCGTACGGCTTCTTCGAGCTGCACTTCTCCGAGGACTGGCTGCGCACCGAGTTCGTGACCTTCGACGACAAGTGGACGTTCAGCAAGAAGCAGACCGAGATCGTCAAGGGCGGCTACAAGAAGGGCCACTGCTGGCACGTGCCCGTGACCGTCGGCTCCGGCCGCGAGTGCTCGTCAAGCTCCAGTCCGGCCGGCACCGTCGCCGCGGCCACGTAATATTTATCGTTCTTGCCTGTGCTGTGGTGTCGCGTGGCTAGAGCTAGCCGGCTTCTAGGAGAGCGCACAAGATAAATAGATCCTTCTTATCGTACTTGTGAACTCCATTGCCGAGGGTCTGGCATGACCACGTGAGCCTAAAGAAGCAGATTACTACGTTGTTTGAAAGCCACGGCTGCATCCATGATCGCAAGCCTTGCTGTCTTGAAGTCGTATTAAATAAGGCAAAAAATGGACTCGAGTCCTGCTACAGTGTCGAGTCCTGGAGGTCGTGGACGACGTCATGATCATCCACGGAGACTGGGCCCGCCAATTGTTCGCCTGGGCTGCTAGATCGCTCTTCTGTGTTGTTCTTGTGCTTGGCTGGCTCCTCCTGACTGCTGTCGTCCAGCTCTATGGGCTGCCCGACGCCGCCAGACTGCAGTCGCTTTGTCGCTCGTAGCTCTGATCGCAGCGACTCCACCTCATTCCGGAGCCAATCGGCTTCTTGCGCGAGTCGATCCTTCTCTATCATCGTCTGCGCCACATACGCTTCCGCCTGCGCGCGAAGGTCGGCGCGGTCGCGGTCCAGCGCCTGCTTGAGCTGCATCTCGACGTTGTACACGTACTCCTTGGCCTCGCATAGGAGACTCGCGTGGACGCGGCCAAACTCTGCGATGCGCTTGAGCTGCTCGTCTACGTAGAGAGCAGATACTAGTCAGTATTGGCACCGCAACGTCTGCGGGGTCAATCATATACGTACTTGAGTAGTGCTCTTCGATCTGCAGGCGCACCTGCTGCTTCCAGGTCTCCAGCTCCTGCACCGTGATCGTCACGGTCTCCTGAGCACTCTGATGCTTCGCCACTGGCATTGGCTCACTGCCAGCGCCCATGGTGTCGTCGCTACTGTGGACCTCTTCGTCTTTCCTGCTGAGTGCAGGACGGCGCTGCTCCTCGTCCGAGCGAAGGTCGTCGACTTCGTCGTGACTGGTGCTGGGCGACGGCAGACCGAGATCCTCACTGCGCAGCGTCAGCACTGGCGCCAGCGGCAGTGACGAAGGCGGCCGCATTGGCTCTGCTGCTGTAGCTGCTGGCTGGCCACTGGCTGCCGGGACCTGCTGCTGCTGGACGGACGCCATCGGAGCCGCTGAGGTCGAGGCTATGGAGACCGGCAGAGGCTCTGCCAGCACCGACTGCTCCACCAGCCTCAAGGACGGAGCTGGCGGCGCCGAACCGTCCACGAAGAAGTAGCGCGCGCCCACGCGCCTTCGCGGCCGCTCGGCTTTGGTTCGACCCATACTGGATTCCAGTGATTTGAGCTGGGGGATATGAATCAAAACCACACCGTGTTTTGGTACTAAAAACGAACTTAAACTAGGTCTAAACTTGCAGCGTACTTTATGGTCACTCTTTACGATAGCTCGTACTTAGTGATACTAGGTCCGATTGAAAATGGGTTAACTGCGTACTTTACGAAGGATGCGTGCTGTTATCAGATGAAATGAGGTAAGAGGCCCAGAGATCTGTGCATGGAGAAGGAGATGGAGAAGGACGTACCTGCAAGAACAGCAGCGCCAAAGCCGTTGTCGATGTTGACCACACCAACGCCGGGCGAGCAGGCGTTGAGCATCGTGAGCAGAGGCGCGAGGCCTGCAAACGCTGCGCCGTAGCTGATAGAGACATCGTCACACGTCACAGGTGATGGTTGGTTTGTTCATGATCAAGCCAAAGAATTCAAAGCTTACCCGACGCTCGTGGGCACCGCAACGACCGGAACGTCCGTGAGTCCGCCCTATAGAAGACATGCAACTGTGAGCAGCTACGTTCGAATGGGCAGGAATAGCGTCAATCTCTTACCACAACACCAGGCAGTGCGCCGTCCATTCCAGCCACACAAATGGCCACGTCACACGCTCGAAGCACATGCTGGTTGCGCAGAAGGCGGTGGATGCCGGCCACGCCCACGTCGTAGAGTCGAGTGACACGGTAGCCAGCCAGTTCTGAGCACGTCAAGCAGTTCCCCATGAGAAGAACGATCCACCAGCAGCAAGTAGAAGTGAATGGTCCTTACCAAGAGTAACAGCAGCTTCTTCGCTCACTGGCAAGTCCGACGTTCCTGCGCAGAGCACACACGCATGCGCCTTCAAGCGTCCACGTGAGCATCTTTTCTCTTTTGCTTCAGTCCACAAAGCCACGCACCTTGCTCTCGTCCTGAAGCTCCTCCGCCTTCTTCTGCGCCTTGGCCACGAGCTCCGAGGGCGCCATGATGCGTGCCGACGCGTAGTACGTCATCTCGTGGGCCTATCATGCAGCCAAAGGGATCGTCACTCGCCAGGCTTCTCATCATGACATCCCCATACATAGCGTACCGGCAGCAGCTGCGTGATCTCCTGCGCCTGCTCCTTCGTCACGCGCGTGGCCATGATGTGCGAGTGCGTGGGCGCCTCCCGCTCGCTCTGGAGCATGGACTCGAAGATCCTGGCCACGTGCTCGGCCGTCTTGCCCTCCGCGTAGATGACCTCGGGGAAGCCCGTGCGCTGCAGTCGCGTGATGTCGATCTTGGCGAACGAGCCCACAGACTCGTAGTCCTCCTCGCTCTGCGTCTGCTGCTTGTGCCACGCATCCGCCGCCGTCTGCGGCGCAACCTAATGGAACGAGCGTCGGTCGGTTGACCGCCATGATACCAAGGAGCCATGATGAAGCGCACCTTGCCGGAAGCGACCTGCTCCAGCAGCGTCAGCAGCGGGTCGTTGGCCTTGCTGCTGGTCGAGAGCGCCGCGCGGCGCAGCGCAGGCCGGATCACGCGCTGCATCATCGCCATCTTGATACTGAGGAGTCACGTTGCAGGCGCGAGGGAGGGGGTCATCACTGATGACTCGCTGCAATTGGCTCTTTTCTTGCCAATCAAACAATGCGCATTCAGAGTCCCATTCCGCATGAGCTGCGCTTCGTGTCCGGCCTTGGAGGCGCGCATTGCGGCGCTTGAGCGAGAGAACGCGCGTCTGCGGCAGGCGCTGAAGCATGAGCCCCTTCCCCAGGCAGCACCAGCAGAGCCAAGCTCAGCAGACGCGTGCACGTCCTGGTCCCGCTCCGAGATCCAGCGGTACGGGCGGCAGATGCTCGTGCCGGACTTTGGCAGCGACGCGCAGCTCCGCTTGAAGCACGCGCGTGTGCTGCTTATCGGTGCCGGGGGCCTGGGCTCCGCTGTGGCGCTGTATCTGGGCGCCATGGGGGTCGGCACCCTCGGCATCGTGGACGACGACCGCGTGGAGCGCAGCAATCTCCACCGCCAGGTGCTCCACGACGAGACCACAGTGGGCGACTTCAAGGCCGTCTCGGCCCAGAAGCGACTGGCCAAGCTCAATCCCCACGTGGAGTGCGTGGCCCACGTCACTCGCTTCATCAAGCGCAATGCGCTGGAGCTGGTGCAGCAGTACGACGTCGTGGTGGACGCCTCGGACAACGTGGCGACCCGGTATCTGGCCAACGCCGCGTGCGCCCATCTGCGCAAGCCGCTGGTCTCTGGCAGCGCTCTGGGCATGGAAGGCCAGCTGAGTGTGTACACGTACGACAGCGAGAGCTCCTGCTGCTATCAGTGCTTGTACCCACACCTACTGGCAGTGCCCATGACCTGTGCGGAGAACGGCGTCCTGGGCGTCGTGCCTGGGATCATCGGCTGTCTGCAAGCAGTGGAGACCTGTAAGCTCATCACGCGAGTTGGAAACCCACTGGTCGGTGTCCAGTGCCTCTACGACGCGTACGACGGGCAGTTCCGACGACTCAAGATCGGCGCAAGACGGGATCCGGACTGTCCTGCATGCGGCGACCACGCGTCCTGGACAAACAATCCGGTGCTTCTTGCTACAGAAACTACGATACCAACATGTTCTACGGACACCAATGGGGATTCGCTGTTGGAAGAGAAGAATCGCATCAGTATCGAGGCATTTGCAGCATTCCGGCGCCTAGCAAAGGACCAGGAAGAGGAGTATTTGCTGGTGGATACTCGCTCCAGTACGCAATTTGGCATGGTGCGATTCCCAGAGGCCGTGCATGTCCCGTTCCAGAAGCTGCTCAAGCTCAGCCATCCGATTCAGACGCTGCAGGATCTGTACTCCCAGCAAGACCCAGAGAAAGCAGGCAAGAAGTCCATTGAAGAGCTCATGTGCCTCGTGATTTGCCGTCGCGGCGTGGATTCTATTGCGGCTACGAAATTTCTACTCGGCCATGGACTGCGCAGCGTGCAGAACGTGGATGGCGGCTACACGCAGTACGCGCGAGACGTGGACCTCGCGTTCCCCATGTACTAATGGAAATGCGATGTGTCAGTCATTCAAAGATCCTTGTTCTGCACGCGTCGGCCTTTCCGCTTCGGTGATTTCGTGGACGCCGGAGGCAGCGGACTGTCGTCTCCTTCTTTGTAGTCGTCGCTGTCGTCGTCGTTGTCTTGCTCGGCGTTATC
This sequence comes from Elongisporangium anandrum, assembly GCA_023337935.1. Classification (NCBI taxonomy): domain Eukaryota; phylum Oomycota; class Peronosporomycetes; order Pythiales; family Pythiaceae; genus Elongisporangium; species Elongisporangium anandrum. The sequence goes on from JAADXR010000074.1 coordinate 77,355, forward strand.
ATCGGCTCCTTCTTCGTAGGTTTCGTCGAGGTCGCTGTCCTGTTCGCCTGCGTAGAGCATGTCGTTGAGCTTTCGATAGTCCACAGGCGTTCGCTTGCGCTTTCCCGGAATGATCAGGCCTTGCTCCTCTGGTTCCTGGTCTGCAAGTGGTTCCGAGGCTGTGGCCTGCGTACTGTTGATGCTGGGCGGCTCGCTCTGTGCTGCGAGCGCCAGAGCATCCGTCATTTGCTCCTGCGTCAGCAGCTCAGTCGTGCCGTTAGCGTACGTAACTTGCCACTGAGGCTGAAGAATAGTCTTCCTGACGACGCCAAACACCAGCTCGTACGTGGAGCTATCGATCTTGGCTACAGTGCGGCCCACAACATCACCAGCTTCATCAGTCGAAGCAGGCTTAGGATCCACACGTGAGCGCACAGAACGCGTGTTCGAGTCGATCACAACGCTGTCCTTCTTTAGATACGCCAGTTCCCCGTCGCTGATAGCAGACTCATCTCCGGATGACGAATGCGCAGTGTCCGAATCACCATCCTCTTCCACGTCTTCCACGTCTTCATCTTCTCCCTCAACGAAGTCGCCATCATCTTCTTCATCACCGTCGTCCTCTGCTTGATCTGCTTTGGGCTTCTCTTCCGATGCCAATTCGGCCTCCTTCAGCTCTGGAAAGACCTGCAAAGAGCGTTAAGACCTGCCTCTGTAGCTATCCATTGACGATCCCCAACGCATTACCTCGTCAATCGTCTCGTACATGGTTCCAAAGGCCGAGTTGATGATCTTGAGCGAGTTGAAGATCGCGAGGCAGATCTGGCAGTACCACAGCTCATCGCCCTGTGGAATGGCTTCGGTCCGGACTACTGGGCTCTGGCACTGCTGATGGTACGCGCGCTGGCAGCCTATGTTGTCGCACAGCAGGATGTCGTTGTCCTCGACCGTGTCGGTGCTGTTGCAGCGAGAGCAGATGATCTGGTCGGACGGGATGTCGCCCTGACCCGATGCAACCAGAAACGCCAGCGGAGACTCCTGCTTGTACTCGACACGCAGCGCATGGAGCGTCTCCACGACGATGTGTTTGCGCGCCAGGATCTGGCCGTTGGCCGCCTCCAGCTCCTTGCTAGGCTTGATCTTCTCTCGACTCGCGCGACGCCAGCCCTCGGCTTCATAGGCCTCCACGAAGGCCAAGTGGTAGCGCAGTTTTGTGACCTACAGCACCACACACAGAGTCTTTAGCTCTTAACAGCTCGTGAATAAAACTACTAAAGCCATGAGCATTACTTGGGCTCTGATCTTGGCTGCCAGAGTGGCGTAGACCGGAACGTTCTCAGCAGACTCATCCTCAGCGGAGGAGGCACCAGGAGTGGCGATTGGTACTTTGCGAGGTCTTCCGACTCTCTTCTTGGGCTTTCCGTCCGCTTCAGTGGCTTTCAGAGCAGTCTTCCGTGGTGGCTGCTTCTGATCTGCAGCCGTGGGCGAGTAGACCGTCTTGGCCTTGCGTTGGCGCTGAGCTCGCACTGGAGCAGCTTCTGGCGCTGGTTCTAATGGCGATAGAGCGGAGCTACGCTTGCTGGTCCTGCTGCAAATACCACACAACCATTATTAGACTCGGTGGTGGCAATCATCGGATTGGCTCTGGTGCACGAACGCTGAGGTGGCTTGGGCTCCGGAGCGAGTGCGACTGGACTGGGCCAAGGGATCACTGGACGCAGGTCTCATGACGGAGGAAGGATCAGAAGTTGTGAAAAAGGATCGGAGTGGACACCGGCCAACTCAAGTCTGGACAACCTCCCAGGCCAATGCGGAGAGTTGGGCACTTGGGCGCTGATTGGGTCATGAGAGTATCTAAATTGACTGTGATTGGACGAAAATACGGCAACATCTAAATAAAAACAAGCGGCGCTGATTTATTTGCTCGTCCAGTTCACTGCTGAAGGCTGCTACTGCACGTTGCTGCTGTCTGGAGATGGAAGCATCAAGTGAAGAGCCATGTTCCTGCTTCTGTTCTCAAGACAGAGTATGGTTGATCTAATGCAGAGTCATTTGCTTCGTTTCTTTTAATTAAAGTGACAGGCTGCTGACTTTATTCTAACGGTTTTAACCGGCTTCCATCGCTCTGATGCTCAAGGCACTTGATTCAATGGAGCACAAGTGGAAACTGGAGAAGCCACTTCGTTGGATCCTGGAGATTCATCCAGCAGCACATGTCAAATTGGTGTCAAGCAACGAGACGGCGACACCAAGATGCTGCCGTCTGGCGTGCCACGCTATCTTAGGTAAACATCATCAAATAGTGTATACCACCTTAAAGTAGGATAATGATGATCATAACGTGGACCACTGAAAGTTGCAGCCAAGACCAATCTGGCGCCATTTCGAAAACGGAAGAGACGCCACTCGCGCGCAATCCGGTCTCTCCGTCAGTCGGTCTCTCTCTCTTCCTGTGCCTCTCTCTGTGTCTGTAGAGCCACACGCGCATAGGCGTCTCCATCCGCATCCCGTCCTCTGTCTGTGGTTGCTGCTCCATGGCCACGGGCGCTCTGCCAAACGCATAGATCGAGATCCAAGCGTCGTTTAAACTTAGATCCCTCCCTCCTTCGCATCTGCTTTGCTTCTCAAGCATGGACGGTCAAGCCCATGGCGCAATCGAAGCAGTCGCACGAGTAAATGCAGCGCCAGGTGTTACTGCGCAGCAGCACGAGCGAGAGCTACCGCAGGCGGCAGCGGCGGTCTACGAACGGAAGCAGCCGTTTCCCAGACGCTTCCGCAAGGATGACAACCAGCAGCAGCGATGTACGTTTCGCGCGAGAACAAGACACAGAGCGCGATGTCTGACGTGGTTCCTGCTTGCAATATAGACGACCCGAGGACAAGTTTCCTTGTGGAGAGAGCGCATCCGCCTCAAGAGCATAATGGTGAGCCAAATTTTCTGACTGCAGTTTACATGTTTGATGATGACGTGTTGGCTTAACATTCTCGTCATTAGGCAACACGCTAGACCAGTCACCCTCTTCAATGGCTCCTGAGCCATTATCATCCTCTGGCATTCGGGCACAGGATGCGGCAATTCAGCAAGAGATTCGAACGATGATCGCGCACACAGAACGACTCTTGTCCAATGCGCAGCGCATGCAGCAGGGCCAGCAACACGACCAGCTGCAGCAGTCACTACCCTTTCAGGCTTCTATTACTTCTTCAGAGCAGCATGAAGCAAGTGCACAAGGATCTACTCGAATTGGGTTAGCTTTGAGTGAACAAGGCCCGACTGACAGCGAGGTGAAAATAGAGAGCATGGATGAACACGACCAAGCTGGAAGCGACACGGAGCATGGCAACATCATTCTTACGACGCTTGATATGATTCATGACGACTTGAGTGACGACGAAGACGAGTTCTCCGTAACATCCAATCAGCAGGATATTCAAGAAAGCGACGATGAAATGGAGCAGTCTCTGATCCACGAATTTCAGACACGCTTTCCCGGACGCATTTCCAACCGCGCCATTAACAAGGCCAAGGCCGTGGCTCTGCAAACTGCCATGATTACCAATCTCAAGCTCCTGGGCTTTCAGGAATCACTCTCTAACGCAGCACTGGAAGCTGGAGTGGACGAAATCGCTCATTACGACGCCGATTGCGAACTTGCTTACGTCGATATCTTCATTTCCATGATCAAGATGGTCTCCGATGCGCACTCCGACGCCATGGCTCTCTCATCAGCACAAGTTCCTGATCGCTGGATGGATTCGGCTCAAATGAGTAATGGTGAATTGGCATCTTCTGATCCGCTACCGAGTTTGCTGTCATTTAAATGGCCAGTATTTGATATGGCGCAGTTCGAATTTGGCAATGCGCGTCCTGGTACCTGCTTTGATAGCGTTTGCGTACTGACCCAGCTACCCAAGGTCTCCATGGATCGCACTGAAGAAATCATGGAGATTCTATCGTGCAACCTGTTCAGCATGATTGGTGACCCTATTCAGGTCGTGATTCCGTCCTTGGGCGGTACAGGTCGTACCAAAGGTCATGCATTTCTTGAGTTTGATGATCCCGCCATGGCAAAAGCGTGTGCGGCTGCAGTCAATGGGTTGACGTGGGGAAGAGGACCCTATGGGCGCATTCAGGCTGCTTTATTCCGACAGTATCAAGTGAAGTCGCCTACCGTCAGAGCACAAGCGGCAAATTCTGCGAGCATCGCTTATCCGAACCATTCAGAAGCTCAGTTGTCCCCTCTTCGATTTCAGTACGAGCAGCATGACCTGAATGGATCTCAATCACCTATGATGCATCTCAGAATGCAAGATGCTGTTGATGAGCATCGGATCATAAACTCAATGCTGGTGAACCAGCTTGATGACGACAACAGTGATAGTGATGGGGAGTTGAACAGCAGTCGCTGCAGTAGCATGAGTGGTGAAGCTGAAAAGGTCGACTCTGACTGGGGCTCTGACGAAGAAGACCTCATGTATCCATCGCCAGTTCTTCAGCAGCCATCGCAAAGAGTCTTCAGCATACCGCCTTCATTGTCGAGATCCGATTTGGAACAGAGTCATCTCAATTCGAACGGGAATCGAGAGTTTAGTAGTGAACACGCAAGGCAAAGCAGAGCGTACCGTCTCCATCTATCGAGTGAAGACGAGAGAGATGAAGCGGCTGTAAGCGATGAATACAGCTTTACGGATGAAGACGATGACCAAGGTGAAGAATTATTCCACATGCGCCACAATCGGGAAGAAGAACTCAATTTCCCACGATCGGGCGAAAGATTTGAGCAGTTTACTGAGAGCCAACCGCCTCCAGTTCCTATCTTTCCCTCGCGACTACCACCGATCGAAAGTATAGATATTGATCAACAGACCATGAGCATTGGGTTGTTTGGCACACCTGGCGGTCGAAGGGTAAGTCCGAATCGCCCAGCAACAACCAACCAATCCTCAGCCGCTACGAGCAGCGATATATCAGAGATTGAGAAGCCCTGGCGCACTTATTGTGAGGAGTTGAGCATTCGGAATCGTGAACTTCAGGAGCAAGCTGCGTTTGCACGGCGCCGCATCGTTCAGCTCGGCCACAACAATCAGAAGCTCCACTTGCTGATCGATCGCGTGGAGCGCGACCGCGACGGACTGCTCTTTGAGAATGATTTATTGCAAACGCAGCTGCACGGGTACGAGGACGATGACCGGGACCAGGAATCGCTCATGAATGAACTCGTGCTACTTCGACAACGTCTCAACAAGCACGAACCTCGAAGCGGTCTCATCCATCAGCATCGTCAGGTCAACTCGGATGGTTTGCACAAACTGTCACACGGCAGTCGAGTGAGTGCAGATAGCAATCTATCGTTTTCTCGGCATCGAGCTTTCTCCTCATCAATGGAGGACGTTCGATCCGAACTCCAGCAGCAAATGACGCCGGACGCGCTGAACAACCAGTCGGTTGAGGAGCTGAGGGAATGGGAGCAAGTGCTGGAAACATCACTTGCGCTGGTACGCAGCACACGCGATGCGAAGGCCTTGGAGATGCAGAAGAAGCTGGATCGTCAGGTCGAAGAGCAGAACGAGCTCAAGCTTTGCGTGATCTGTCTCTCGAACGAGAAAAGCATTCTGTGTCTGCCCTGCCGTCATCTCTGTCTGTGTGAAGCCTGCTCGAGCCACCAGGAGCTGGACAAGTGTCCAATTTGCCGTCTGGAGATCGATGAGATGTTGTTCGTGTACGCCTGAGCCAGCACCAACGCATTCAGTGTGTAATTTATCAGCTTATATAACGTAATGAATGCCTGTGAAAACACCTTTGTTGAGTTATGGCTTAATGCAAGACACAATTGGATGAGAGAGAGCGCCAATATTCGCAATAAACAACTAATGCAATCCTCCAAGATATTTATTGCGCTCTATCTTCGAGCAAAGATATCAAAGCGTTGATTTATCATGAGTGAACTGTATCAGGTGACATTGCGACAGTCTATAGTGTGGGGATGCTGACTCGAAGAGCGTACTCGTCTTGAATCTGGATGATCTCCCAGCTCAGTCCTTCGTAAACAATTGCCGATCTCTTGCCAAGCCTCACGTAGTCGATCTGGAAGTCTGTCGATACGGAACTCTTAAGAGAGACAAAGGGACGCCACAAGTCTCCGTCCTCTGCGTCGCGAATAAAGACTGGGTCTTGCCACTGGGAGCTTGCCGGAAGCTCCTTCCTGCAGCAGCGAACGCGAAGGTTGATGCCCACATTCAGCACTATAAAGTGAACGGCGTGGTCTTGGAGCTCGAGAGTGCTTCGTTTGAACGTCCATTTGCCGTCGGGTTACCTCGTGTACTTCGTACGGACATTCTCCTGATCATCACGTTCATCTCTTCTTTTTTTGCCTGCACTGCGCTGGCTTCGATCAATGACCGGAGTTTCGCAATGAGCGGCTTGATGGCGGAATGGTCGATGTCGCACATATTCAACCAAACGACGCTAAGGTCGCTCGCCCGCCTGAGCGACTGCAGCTGGTCCCAGCGAAGCTCACGAGTCGCGAAGCCGCTCTTATGGACGTCGAATCGCTGTTGGCCGCCGATCGTTGCCTTGATTCGTATCCCTGTCTTCGGCCTTATATTCGCGAATGGAGCGGAGATCGCCGCGAGGTAGGTTTCGTCAAAGTTGTTCACAAGCGCACGCGTGTTCGAGTCGCTGCAGATAGTGCGTGCTGGGCCATTGTGTACCAATGTAAACGAGTATCTCTTCATGTTGATATCACTGGCAGGCCTGGACGCGAGCTGGAATCACCATGTCGATGAAAGGCCATCTTGGATCGAGCAGCTTCGCACGACCAATTGATTGCTCTTCCGCAATCTGGTTGCTCGTGAACGGTTCTCAGCTCTTGAGGCGTCTGCTGCGGCGAATAGCTCAGCTGAAGGAGGCTTTGTATCACTGGCAGCGATAGGTGGCGCCAGGTCCTTCTCCTGGACCAAGACATTTGCTCCACGCGCGGCCGTTTCGAGATATCGCTGCTCGGTGTAGATAGAGACAAAGGCCGCTTCTTGGACGCGCAGTGCTCACTCAGAGTCTCTGACTGAATGTTGCGCTTGGGGATCACGAACGCAGTCACATGCGATGCTGCTCCTTCGCGTAGCTCTCGTGGCTCAGACTCTGCGTCGAAAGCGCAAGACAGCGGAGTAGCTGGCACTGCCGCTTGTCTTCGCAGAACTGCACCAGCGCATTGCGCAGCGGAGCTCCACAGAACGGGTTCCTGCAGCTGTCCGTCTGCTCCATATCCTTCCGTGGTTCCCCACCAATGGCAGCACCATCATCCGAGTCTGAGTCAAGCTTCATGTACTGTAGTATTCCCTTCACGATTATAATTCGGCAACGCTATCCTTGCCATATTGAAGCGGCGGGAAAATCTTACTTTTGTGCCACTGCGTTGGCTTCGATCAATGAGCGGAGTTTGACAACGAGTGGCTTGATCGCGGGATGTTTGTTGTTGCAGATATTCGCCCAGCTCGACTTGACATCGACCGGGCGTTGCAGAGACTGCAGTTGGCTCCAACTAAGCTCGCGATCCACTTTGTGGCTCTTACGTAGGCTGAATAACTGTCGACCACCGATCGCTGCCTTGATGCGTATCCCCTCCTTCGGTGCCAGTGTCGCTAATGGAACGGAGATCGCTGCGAGGTAGGAATCATCAAAACTTCTCACGAACGCAAGGTCGTTGCTCGATTCGAGGCAGATCCTGCGCGCTGGGCCTTTGTAAATCAGTTCACAAGGATACTTTTGCATATCCACATCAGTGGCAGGCTTGGACGCAAACTGGAACTGCCATGCTAATCTGGTGATCGATTGATGGCCCAGCCGACTGGTTTCTTGTGAACGACCGTCCTCATCACTTAAGGTTTGCCCAGTGTTGACTAGCTCAACTGGAGAGCGATCACTTGATGCAATGGCCGCCACGCAAGGTTTCTTCACTTTCGAGATGACTTGAGTTTCTTTATCACACGACGAGGGTACAGGCAGAGGCCGCTTCTTCGACGTGCTGGGCTCGTTGTTGGCAGGAGTAGATGATTTCACCGGATATTCAGGTCGCTGGCCTGGGTACCATCGCTTCCATTGCTGCTTGACTTCGTTCGGACGCACTCCTGTTGCCGTTTTGGGTCGTATTCTCTGCCGTGTTGCTCCTCTCGGTCATATTCTCCCCAGAAAGCACAAGGCAGCGAAACAACTGGCAATACCGTCACAGAAGTGCATTGCCCCATTGCTGAGCGGTGCGTCACAAAATGGATTCCTGCAGCGGCCACTGGCCTCATCCATTGCTCTGCCTGAGTACCTGGTCCCAGTCCACGACAAGATTGATGGATAGTGATTTGGATTTACCAATAACAAAATGCAAATGCACTACTTGGTCCTCGGCTCATACTCTTATACTCCACCTTCAAGCAGTGCAATCAATTCGGTGACTAACCGTGTGTGGGCCTTATCAGGTGACATTGTGAGGGCCTCACGTGTCGGAATGCTCACCTTGAGGGCGTATTCGTCGCGAATTTGAATCAGTTGGCATCGCAGACCTTGGTAAATGACTGTCGATCTCTTGTTCATCGAGTCTCTCGGCACGGAGCTCTTGAGAGAGATTTCGGTGTTCCAGAAGTCCCCGTCGGCTGCGTCGTGGATCAAGACTGGGTCGACCCACTGGGGACCAGCCGGCGGCTCCTTTGTGTATTAGCAACGAACGCGCACACTGACGCCGTCGCTGATTGGATGAAATATCTGATTCTGAGATTCCGGCAAGATCTATCAAACAAGTTAACCACCCAAAGGTAAAGTGGTTAAATCCCTTGCTAAATCCTTTCTGATATAATACGTTCCATGTTGAAGCGGCTACAGAACTCATCACCTATCAAAAGACCAGCGCATGGACAAGCCGTTCAGGCGAATGTCCCATTGACTGCCCAGCGAAAGCGTGGCTGGAGCTCCAGTCATTGGCGATACGCCCAAGCGGTCGAGTCTGGTTGGTTGGCCCAACTGCTTGTCCAAATCCCAGATTCGCCTGCTCGTGTCAACTGCGATGCAACGCAGAGCGAATTCTTTTACGCCGTGCATCGCATATCTCTTCTCATGAGTCACGGTGTTGGGTGGTATGGCTCTCCGCGGCCGCTGATTGGCGCGGGGCATGCGCTTCTGGTGTTCGTCCTGTTTACTTCCTCGTGGCACGCGCCTGTCATTAATCGATGGCGCAACCGGAGCTCCAAGCATTGATGCGTGTCGTGCAAACCGCTGGTCCACATCACCGACTCAGCTTTTGATTGGCTCGAGTCCTACGTGCTTCTGGTGATCGTGATTGAGCCGGGTGCGTGTCCTTCTCGTGCCCTTCTCAGCCTCCAAATGAGACCAATGAGGCCTAACAGGCTCATTCGCCAATCTGAGCCATGGTGCGCGCCGACAACCTGGAGCTTGCCGAGCGCAACTCCAACACGAGTCTGATCCAAGAAGCCGCCGGCCACTACCAGCAAGCCAAATCGCCCAATGACTACCTCAAGGTCAAGACCCCGGACGTGATTGAGAACGGAGCGCTGCGCAAGGGCGAGGTGCCCAACATCTACAGTCGCGAGCACATTGGCGTGTTGATCCAGTACGGAGGTGCTGGGCTGGTCTACAGCTGCATCTACGGACTCACGTACCCGTTCCTGAACAACTACCTGCGCATGTCCGGTGTCGCCACGGCCTCGGCCAGCGTGTTGACCGCCATCCCGTGGACGCTCAAGCTGTTCTTCGGCATCGTCCAGGACTGCTGGCCCATCTTCGGCTATCGTCGTCGCCCGTACATGGTCATCGGCTGGGTCATCTGCTCGGTCAGCTGTCTGATCATGGCCTGCCTGCCGCTGGGCGACCCGTACTACCCGGACTCGTCCTGGGCCTCGCTCTCCGAGTCGCAGCTCACAGCTGATCAGATCGCGCAGATCAACTACGACGCACCAGGCAACGGCACCAAGTTCATCATCCTCATGATCATCGCGGACATCGGCATGGTGCTGGCGTTTACGGCCGTGGGCGGCACCATCGTGGAGCTGTCGCAGTTGGAGCCGGAGAACGTGCGTGGGCAGTTGCAGACCATGATCTGGGTCTCGCGTCTGCTGTTCGGCATCGTCGCTACGGCCATGATCGGCTTTGGGCTCAACAGCGACGCCTATGGCGGAGATTTCTCCAGCTCCATGGGCGTGAACGCCGTCATGGCGGTCGCTACGGTGGTCTCGGTGCTCTCGGGTCTTTCGTCCTGGTGGTGCATCACGGAGGAGAAAGCCAAGCGCCGCTCCGTGATCGCAGAGTCCAAGAAGCTGTTCGAGCTCATGCAGTTGCGCATCGTGTACCAAGTGCTGGCCTTCCAGTTCTTCAAGAACCTCTTCGCGTACGTGAGCAACACGGCCAGCACGCCGATCCAGAGCGTCTGGGCCAAGGTCACGACGCTCAACAGCAGCATCTCGACCATCATCTCGTCGCTGGTCGGCACGGCGGCGCTGCTGGTCATCAACAAGTACGGGCTCAACTGGAACTGGCGATGGATGATCGTCGTCACGCAGCTCGCTGTGGTGTTCATCGACATGATCCCGACCTTCTTGACCGTGTGGGACGTCTACCGCTCGCAGTGGTTCTGGCTCGGAGTGCCGCTGCTTGAGACCGTGCCCAGCTACATCTGCTTCATCGTCTCGACGTTCTGCATGGTCGAAGTCATGGAGGAAGGCAACGAGGCTGCGTTCTACGGGCTCATGGTCGCCATCTCGACGCTCGCGTCACCCTTCTCCACAGTCATCACCAAGAACATCGACTCCAACTTCGACATCTCGACGGCCGACCTGCAGGAAGACACGCACTACGTGCGCACACAAGTGACGTACGCGTACCTGTGCATGTACGCGTGCAACATCTTCTCGTGCGTCTTCGTGCTGCTGCTGCCCAACCAGAAGGCCGAGTGCCAGGAGCTCAAGCGCACGGGC
>JAADXR010000740.1:0-11982 GCA_023337935.1 Elongisporangium anandrum
CATCACGACCATTAGTGAGGAGTCGGTGTTTCAGGAGATGGTCGACCTCATGGAGTTCAAGGAGGAGGACTTTGAGTTCACCAACGTGACGGACATCCAGAACGAACGGGAGACGGAATCGTTCGTGATCCCAGCCGGTCGGGCCGCCTTTCTTGACCCCTTCGCACCGCAGACGATGGCAACGGAGACCGTGCACCATCTACGCTTCAAGCGTCGGGTGACGGCCGTGTTCAACGAGGAGATGTCGCTATACTACTTCCCATTCGACCAGCAGAAGCTCACGTTCCAGTTCGACATGACGCAGGGACTGGGCTCTTCCATGCCCATTGCTCCAGCAGCAGCTGATGCTGGTAGCTTCTCAGTGCGCAATTTCAAGCTCGGCAATGTCTTCAAGGTCGTCTATGGTGACAAGGTGTTTGTGGGCGACGTCGTGGACGATGAACTGGAGAAGTCCATTCGCTTCGAGATCGTGCTGGAACGCTTCAGTGCCTACTACCTTACGAATCTGGCGTTTCCACCAGCAGTCATCGCTTATCTGTGCTTCACAACGTGGGCTCCGCAAGAGGACGGCACTCTCATGGATCTCGGCAGTCGTCTGCAGGTTATCATGACGCTCGTTCTGACGGCCGTGACCTTCAAGAACATGGTGGCAGCACTCATCCCTCAGGTCTCGTACTTCACGTGGCTGGATCGGTACATCTTCTTCTGCTTCATCGTGACCTGCGTGGCCACATTCGAGAGCTCGTTCTACCCGCTTGTGTACAGATGGGCAGGATCTCCAACTAGCTGGAACGAGGAGTGGCTGCTCGCTGTCTTCTTCATCGGCTTCACGCTTATCACTGGCGGCTGGGCCGCGTATCTGATCCAGTTTGTGCGTACTCGCACCCATCGAAGCAAGATCCTGCTGCTTGTGCACGAGTACGTGCGCGTGATCGAGAGCGCGATCCCGAACGAGTACAAGGACCAAGTGCTGCGCGGGTATCTCAAGACGCTCCGATTCAAAGAAGCCGATCTGCCGGATATTGCGTACACCAAGCACGGCGATCAGTACGTGGTTCTGCCCAGCGACTCACCAACCGAGACCAGAGATGCTCGTCGCCGCGATCTCATCAACGGTACAGATCGCAAGAGGGCGCTGCGCGCTCTGCCGGCCATCCAGGAGTATTACAAGTCGCTGAACCCGGCCGCCGTGCTCGAGTGTTCGCCATTGGGATCGCCTGTGGCCACCAAGAAGCGGTCTATCGTGCACGTGGGCGGCAAGCGCTCCAGCAAGTACATCGTGCTGGAGGAGGACGATGGATCCAACCGCACGCTGCTGCAGAAAGAGGCCGCCGCGGCGCTCATGAAGAGCTACGGCTCCATGTGATGCTTCAACGCGCGCTGTATTGAGAGAGGTCTTCTATTCGAACCCATGATATATTTCTTAGGTGTGGAAAATTCCCACGCTTTTGATTGGCTGATTGCCAAATGTAATGCACCTTGCAAATCCGATAATGACACTATCGAATCCCGAGGGCACAGAAACGGGGATGGGCCTCTTTGCGTGAAGAGGTGAGCGTACCAGTTCAAGAAGCTGCGGAATGGGGCGACGGCCGCGACAGCAGCAGCCCACGCTCCTGGCGCGTACGCGGCTCTCGCGCGTGTCCTGCGCGCTCCTGTGTCTCTCCGTGGCCTGCGAGCCCTTCGCCGGCGTCTCGGCGTTTGTCTCGCCCGCCAAGCGTACGTTTTGCTGCCTGCGTTCGTTTTTTCTTCGGTTGCGCTCATGGGTTGCTGACGTTTCTGCTCGCCTTGTCGTTTGTAGCTGCGAATGAGCCGCTGGAGATACGTGTGCGAGACTATTCCTTCCGTGGTATGTGGTTTCATGGTCTCTGCGTGTGGTGTTGGACTAGGAATGCTCATAGTGTCTTGCTGTGAGTAGAAGGCGCGCAAGAGCGACCACGGATCCATGTCGAAGTCCGAGAACTGACGCTGGCTGATCTCGACCGCTATCTCAACCCTGAAGGTATGCATGCCAATATGCTCATACTGTTCTTGGTTGTGGACTCTGGCTAATGCATGGGCTCTTGCTATAGCAGAAAACAAGGGGGGCAGCGTGCAACTTGATGGAAATGGCGATGACGACTCGTTTTCGCACGAGGATCTTGCCCTATTCGGCGTGCTGGTCATGTGTGGCGTACGCTTGGTCAATGTCGTGGCCTCCACTGTGTGGCAAGCCGTGAAATTCCCTTGGAAGCTGTTTAAACAGGCCGAAAGCGCCGCTACAGACAACGACGCAAGCGCCAGCAATGAGGCCATGAACCCAGTGCTGACGTCCACAAAGCTCCAAAAGCAGCTTGAAGTGATACGGAAATGTCATGTTCAGTTCCTAATCGCGGCTGAGAAATGCAAGCTGCGGTCGAAGGAGCTCACATCGGGCGAGAACACAAGCGAGACGATGACACTTCTGCTACCACGAGCGCTTAGTGGCCCAGAGGAGATCTCGCTAACTGAAATCAAGGTCGTGGGGAAGATCATGGAAGACTACGTGACGGCCTTGCAGCTGAGGCATTGTGGGTCCGATGATGCAGCGCAGAACAGCAGCGGAACTCCGTGGGATCGACTGCAGACGCTGCTGGCGTCCTACCAGACGCTCCAACACGCCTTTGAGAAGGAGTACAAGAAAGAACAAGCCAGGCTCCTCGTCGATGAGAGCAATCAGACTCACCATGAAAACAGCGACCAGAGGCGTCGTCTTGAGCTGCAGAAGCTGACAGCCGAGCTGCCACAAGGCTTCACGGCCGACACATTCGCAACGCTGGGCAAAGCGCTGCACCACGAAATGCTCAAACGCCGACGATCCCACACCGCTGCAACTACGAGCTGATAATAAAAACTGTACCAACACGAACGAAACGCCACTAAGCCACTCTGAACATCCCAACGCAACGCAACTGTGACTCGCTTGGCTCGAGAGCGAAACAGAGCATTCACTCCTCATACTTCCATTCATCTCCAAACTTTAGCGTAGTACTTCTCAGTATATGTACTGCATTAGGAAACCGATCTTAGTCTTCTCATATCTCGCTTTGAGTCCCAATGCACCAACTGAAGTTTTCGTGTGGCCACCGAGCATTTATGCAGGCAGGCACCCATTATCCTCCGATCTGAGTTCATGCGATTGAAGTTCCCATCGGTACCTTGTACCACAATTTAGCTCAACGTTTTATGGCACGGTTTAGTCTGCCCTTTCCCTTTTCCCGACATAAAAAGTCAAGATTACGAGACATCCAGTCCAAAAGCACGTGGTGATCAAGATGACGCTCTTCTACATCGCCAGTTCGGTGGATGAATAGGCGGTCACTCTTCCATCCATTCAGCCTTCTTCCTCCCCTCGAGCGGCAGTGAGCGCAGAGAGAGAACGACCATGAGGCTGAGCGCACAACGACGCCGCTCTTGCGTGTGGATGCTGCTGGTGCTGGGCGCCATCGCCTCGAGCAGCTACGCAAGCGCCGCGACCAGCTACAACTTCTCCACGACGACCAACACCACTGAGAGCTCCTCTGCATCAGAATCCTCTGCGGAAGGCTTTGTCCACGCGCAGGAGTCTGGAAACAGCAGCGAGAGTAAAGCGACAGAGCCGAGCGCCAGTTCAGAAGCCGATGCTGTGGCACAAGGCAGCAACGGCTTTGGTCACGTGACCTACATCGACAGCAAGTCTGAATCCGAATCCGACGACGACGAAGACACCGACTCTGGCAGCGACGGATCAGCCACCGGCCTCATGGACCTGGCGGATTCGCTGCGTCTTCGCTTCCACATCGGCGCCTAGATCTCTCCCGCACATCATCAGCCTATTCGTGTCCATTCTGCGTAATTTCTGCGTTTTTTCGTGGTCAAATCCTGTAATTTATAAAATACGACTTTCTCTTCAAAAAATCGGTTGGAGCTTTGGTTTTTTAAACCGGTTCCACTGACTTAACCGTTTGGGAGTGCTCCTGAACCGGTTTTCCCGCCCACTTGTCAATCCGAACTCAACTCATGCTGATCCGAACGACAGCGGGACGTTGGCGCCTGGCGCTGCTGCTGCTGGCCTCGCTGCTGTTCTGCGTCTCTGCGGAGCACAAGGCGCATGGTAAGCTGTTCGTCCTCTCCTCATGTGGCTCTGTGGCGCTGCTGCGGCCGTCTGGCGGCGAGCAGAAGAAGAACAAGAGCGAGTGGATCTGATGGATGTGACTGAATGGCAGTGGATGAGAACATGGCGCAATCGGCCGTCTGGCTGGACGAAGGCGTGCCTGCGACCGAAAGCATTCAGCAGTGGGACGACCGACAGACGTTCTGCTTCTACGAGAACGCCACGCTGCGTGTGCGCGTGGATGCGCTTAACAGGTACGTTTTGCTTTGTCTATACCGCTCTGTTGCTGCGCCTCCCCCGTTGGATGGCTGACAGGATTGTGCATGGATGTATATGGAACTCTAGTTCGCTGCAGCCGCAGTTTATGCGCACGTTTGGCCAGTCAGAAGAGGCGCAGGCCGTCTACAACTTCACCGTCGCGACACTCACGCAGATGCAGGTATTGGCTCGCACGCCTTCAGGCTTCAGCAGCACCTGAATGTGACGATCTTACGCACGAGCTGGCTTTTGCATGAATTCAGGAGTACGCATGGCCCTTCCGCTCGTTCTTCTGGGCCTGGAGCCATCTCCGCGTTGTGATCAAGAGCTCCAACGTTGATGAAATGCAATTCGCGTTTGCTCGGTACGTACACTCAATGGGTTAATTGGGCTACACTGCGCCTACCCTACAGCGTGTATGTCGCGTGTGTGGATTCTGACTACGATCTCTTCATTGTGCTTGGATTAGTTCGCCTGGAATGACGTGTCGTGGGCTCTTGCAAGCAGCTCAATCTGCGCCGTTGCTCTCTGAATTTGTCTCGGATTCGGTTGTGCAAACCGTCCAGACGTCGCTGCGATTCCTTTGTAAGCTAAGTATCCGCAAAGAAAAGCGCAGAATGGCCAATTGACTTGATCTCTGTGTGTAGCCAAGGTCCTTTGCGAGCAGTGCGTACATGGCTGCCCTCTTGAATGCGTGTCGGTCGGACCGGACTCGTGCATGCTTCAGCTGAGTCCGTACCACGCGCCCTGTGTCACGATCGTGGGACCCACGAAGCCTTTTCTGACAACCGAGACTCCGAACTATCCATTCATGCTCACGTTTTACACGGGTACGAAGCCAATTGCATCATTCATGTCAGTTGTAGATAGCATGGCTAACAATGGGCTCGTTCATGTGACTCTGCAGTTCTGTCGTCGGTCTTTGCGCAGAACTTCTTCCTCGGTCTGTTCCTCTTCTACCTGTCGGAGACGCTGTCGCGATCGCGTACGTTCCATTACCTGCTAGGTGCTTCGATTGGTATCTGCTTTTCCGCCGTGCTCGCCTTGTACTTCTTCTCTCGCCAGACGCGCGCTGCCACGCGCATGCTGCCGGGAGCGCAACTGCTGCAGAGCATCGGAACTGTCGTCTCGTTCGCTGTGCCGTTCACAAGTTTTGTTCTGATGCCGTCGATCTACAAGCTCACGGCCTGGGGCGTGAACTACCTTTCGTACCTCTGGTCCTGCGATGTGCTGTTGGGCGTCCCGCATCTGGGCAAGATCTACTTTTTCTTCTTCGGGTTCCTCGGCTGCGTGCTCGTGTGGTGGAACCAGGTCGGAGCAACGCCCAAGAGCCCCGAGAACGAGCAAGATGAGCAGGAGATCGAAGAGATCGGCTACTTGGGCGACGATCAGCCGTTGACGACGTTCCAGCAGGCCCTCTCCCGTCTGCTCAAGCTGCTGGGCATGGTGCTGATTTTCTACAGCACGTCTTCCACGGAGGCCTCGCTCTTGCTGGTTCTGCTCGTGTCGTTGACGCGTCTGTTCCAGTTCATTGCCACGACTGCGTACTTCTGGTACCACTTTGAGGTGCGTGGGATGCATGGATCAAAGAAGCGCATGCATAATTAACGTGTGCTTGTTGTTGTTGTATGTAGCGCCCGGGCCGTCACAGCAAGCTCATTTCTAAGACGGAGTTCAAAAAACAGGCCGTGAGCGAGACGGAGAAGGCACTCAAGGAGTTGCAGAAGTATCTGAAGGAGAATCCGGACGCCCTGGATGTCGTGAAGGAAGAGAACGAGATCCGTCTGCGGCGGTTTGCCAAGGGCCGGGACCACATGGACGTCGCCACGAAGGAGTCCATGCTGCGGGCGCGTGCCAACGCCAACAAGTCCGTGTGGTCGTACTGCTCGATCCAGTAAGGTTGCTCACCTTTGTTGTTAGTGGCTTTTGGTGCGCGTGTGGAGAGTTTGGCTTTGGTAGCTAGGTAGAGAAGATGAAGAAGGAATGAGAAGCCCATGCACGCAAACAAATACGACAACTGGATGAGCTGTTGGTCTTTCTTGACACTGTTTACTGACTTCACATACACGTTCTGGCTTAAATTTAGGTTGGTGGGATATCGTTCTTTCGTCACTTGCACAGCACAGCCGAAATCAACATGCTGAATGTGCCGGGTCTGCTGCTCTGCTCGTCGTCATGCGGTTCGTCTTCGCGGCCGTTTTCCAGATCCGCTTGGTTCTCGGCATCATCGTCCGTGTCGCTCTCAGCCTCGCAATCTTCGTCCTCTTCTTCCTCAATCAGTCCGTGGACTTGCGACTCGCGACGAATGGTTTCCTGCAGCTTCTGCCAAGAGTACCCGGCCGGCTTGGCACATGGCGACGTCTGTTGGGTCTGTCTGTTGGGCGGCATGAGCTCTGGCAGTGGAGTGACCGGAAGCGAGGCAAGTCCCGTGACGTCACCACGCGGACACAATGGCGGAAGAACGATCGACTGGGATCGTGTTCGAACACGTGGCGGCGGATTCCAAGAGCTGCTGGGCGTCCATTGTCGTATTGACGGCAGAGGACCAGTCCGTCGTGTGGTGGCATCCTGCGCAATGTTCCCGAAGAAAGCAGCGTTGGCTACTGGCTCTGGATGACTAATGCTTGGCTCCGAGTCTTTCGCATCATCTGGCGCGGTCGGAGACGCCGTCACGGCATATCGTCGCCCTCCGTGGGCAAAGCAGAAGCCTCCTTTGCGAGCCGTGGTCGTGCAGCCTTCAAATACGCAGCGCTTGCCTCCGCCGTGTGTAATGCACTTGCCACGACTCACAGCGCTGTTGCGGCAGCCTTCGACCGTGCACTTTCGGCCGCCTCCATGCGATTTGCAGAGCCCCATGCGCTGCGCACTGCTTCGGCATCCTTCGACTGTGCACCGCTTGCCGCCACCATGCGCAATGCAGAGCCCACCAGTCTTTGCGCTGCTCTTGCAGTCCTCCACGCTGCATCGCTTGCCTCCGCCATGGGCGCGGCATCGATCGCCCGAGACCGCACTGCTGGTGCAGTTCTCCACGCAGCACCGATGGCCACCGCCGTGCGCGATGCAGAAGCCGCCTTTCTTGGCGCTGGACTGGCAGTCTTGCACCTGGCAGCGACCGCCGCCGCCATGCACGTAGCACAAGCCTCTGCTCTGCGCGCTGCTCTCGCAATTGGGCATCTTGCAGCGGCGGCCGCCGCCGTGAGCGCGGCACAGACCAGCTGAGGCTACGTGCTTACTGCAGCCTGGATGCTTGCAGACGCGGACGCCGCCGTGCTCCATGCAGAATCCGCGACTCATGGCGCTGTTGGCGCAGTTCGGGTGCTTGCACCGTCGGTTGCCGCCATGCGCGACGCATCTTCCGTCCGAGACCACGTGCTTCTCGCAATTGTCGACGCTGCAGCGCGTTCCGCCGCCATGCGCAGGACACAGGCCTCGACTGCGTGCGCTGCCCGTGCAATTGGCGATCCTGCATGGCCGGCCATGGCTCCAGGACGACGCTGTGTGGAACTCGTCGTCGTCGTCTTCTGTCGTGGAGTCCGAGCGCTGGTACTTGTGGGATCTTCGGTTCAGCATCGCTGCTTGATCTGCTGCATGACGATCCATGGCCTCCGTCTTGATCGCAAACATCGCGAATGACAATACAGAGATGGTCCGCGTCTAGTAGCGATGGGATGGGATCCTGAAACTTGGCGAACTGCGAGCCGCAGAAGCGCGCGCAAAGAGAACGGATGCCCGTGAGGGACGTGGCCACTGTTGCGACGCGTCCGTCCGGGTCGCGTCGCGTCGCGAACGAAGGCAGGAAAATCGAAAGACCCACGAGCAGCTCTCGAGCGCCGGACGCGAGCGAATGCCATGGACAGTTAGGTGAAGGGCCCGGTGGAGAAAGGGTAGGCGAAGGCTCGCGCCCGGTCCCGTCGCCGCTAAGCATCATCTTGCTGTCATGCAAGCCAACTGCATGCGACGGACGCGTTCTCTTGGCGTGCGTTGGCGGCTGGCGTGCGATGGATGGCCAGCGACCAGCAGGCAGCGCAGCGTCGCTGATTGACCAGCCAATGGGAGGCGCATGGCCATTAGGAGGACGGACGGCAGGAAGTGAAGAGACATGGACACGCCGCTTCCCATGGGCGGACCAAGCGACGGCGAACGTTTCCCGACGAGCGGAGGAGCTCATTCGTCCGCTAGTGGATCCACCCAGTGGACTGCAATGGACCACGAGCGGATCCGCTCGAGACCAAGACCAGCAAGTGGCGCCCCTCGATATGAATGACACGCATGGAAGGAAAATGAATGAATGAGCGACATGAGACGGAGACAGACGGCGCAGCAGCGCAGCTGTGCCAAAGTGCGATAATAGGTGACTGAGAAGACTCTGGCCATAATGACGCACTGTGACATGGCCCCATAATCACATGCACATTGACGCCACGTAGACGCTTACATGCACGCATAGATGCCCAAGACGTCAATTCTCGCAAATTCGTTGGATTGATACTGGGTTGTTACACATACGCATGCGCTCGGCCAGTGACCTAGTTGCTTCAGCTAAAGCGCACACTCTCGAACGTTGTTGGTCTGACGCTTACTGGTTGTCTTCGTCCTTCTCGACCTTGATCTCCAGCAGCAGCACGCTCTTGCGGTTCTGGCTCTCGAACAGGTTGGGGATCACCAGCTCGTGCATCAGCACCTGTGGGGTCTCGACGTCCACGAACTGGCCGAGGCCGATGCTGCACGAGCCGATGAGGTCGTCGCTCGTAAAGCGGTCATGGTCGTACACCTTGACCTCCAGCACGCCGAACGCGGCGTCCTCGAGCGCGAAGTGGAAGACCTGCGCCGGCTCCCAGACCGGGTTAAGGTCGGCCTTGATGCACGAGCTCTTCTGCTTGGTGTTGCCGACCTGGAAGACCACGTACGGGTCGCTCTTGCCGTTCATGTCGGCGGCCGGGAGGTCCACGCCCTTGTGCAGCTTCACTTCGACGTTAAACATGCTGATGAGGAGGGCAGGCGTTCGGTTGCTGCCTTGAGCTCGTGAGAGAGAGTGAGTCACATCTCGCACGAGGTCTTCGTCTGCTTATGTTGCGGTAATACCGGTATCAAGTTGCGCGTATCGTGTCTGTCCCGCAGTGAGTATACACCCAGATGGTGTATACCCAATGCGAGCGGATGGTGAGTGGACGGATAGGGAGCGCCTGAGCGGACGCGCAACTTGAAGGGCGGACGAAAGGAGGAAGAAAAAGAAGAAAGCGTGGCTGGTTGGTTGATTTGTGGGTACAACACTTATTCTTTCCATCCGCCAAGCAATTTGAAAAGGTGTAATCAGGGGATGTGGATATATGTGGACATACAAGTGGATATTTTCACCTATAAATTTTCGGAACGTCCAGTGCATTTTGATTTATTTTATAAGCAGCTCATATCCCCAGCTCGTTTGGTCCAACATGGAGCTGGTTCAACAATAAAGCTCGCAAGCCTGCTTACGTATGTTACATCCAGCGCTACAACTGCATGAAGATCGCCACATCCTTTGCATGTTCTCGCTGCGACATCCTTGCGCCCCACTGTCCAGCTCTCAACGCCAAAATTCCATACAGAACGCCTTATCTTCCCCCCCTTGTGTGTGAAACACGCCACAATATGAAGCCATCAGGTTCTGGCGCCATTGCGGCAGTGTTGGCTCGTAAAATGCGACAACCCTGTATTTCAGCCAATCAAATGCATTCGACATAGTTTGCCAAACCGAAACCCTGTTGTGTACCCCTATTCGTCTTCCTTCCTTCCCGCCCCTCGACCGTGGTCCGCTCCGTCCGCCCGGCCGTCCGCTCTTCGCTGACCTCGCTTTTATTCCGCACATCGTAATCTCACACCCAAGAGCTACGCAGAGCCATCCCTCCCGACAGATCCGACCGTCCAGCTACAGCGCCCCATCATGAGCATGTACACGCTGGAGGTGCGGCTGACCAAGGCCATGGACCTCCCGGCCAGCGACTTCGGCTTCCTGGGCATGGGCGGCAAGAGCGACCCGTACGTGACGTTCAAGGCCGGGCGCAATGCGCAGCAGAAGTCCTCGGTCATGAACAACAACCTGAATCCGGTGTGGACCCCGGCGGAGGTGTTCCTGTTCCAGGTGGACAAGCCCAAGGAGCATATCCTCATGATCAACGTGTATGACCACGACCGGCTCAAGTCGGACGACCTGTTGGCCTCGCGCAACATCGCGCTGGCGCCGTTCATGGAGCACCAGGGCCACTCGGAGATCGTGTGCTACGACCTGGAGCTCGCGTCGGAGTTCGCCAAGCGCAAGCTGAGCCCGACGCTCTACCTCGAGATCAAGCTGACCTCGAACGAACACATTGACCGCGTCCTGGAGCTCTGGGAGAACCAGCGGTACCACGTCGTGAAGAAATGGGTGAACGAAGCCATCTTCGAGAGCGACCGCAAGCGCTGGAGCTCTGTGGACGACAGCAAGATCACGTCCGACGCGTTTGAGGACGCGGCGCCTAAGGTGCCGGACAACATGACGGCCGAGGGGTGGACACTGGACGTCTCGGTAGGCGATAGCAATGGCTGGATGTACGCGCCGTCGTTCTCCGGCCCGTGGCAGAAGGATCCGTTCACGTTAGCGCTGGTGCGTCGCCGCAAGTGGATCAACCGATGCGTAGCCAACAACAAGCCCAACAACCAGCACTCCTAAGCCCGGCAGACGCGAGCACTGATGCGAATTGAAGCAGTATACATATACACGCCGGAGAAGGCTCGAGCGCCTTGCTCCCAAGAGCCCGTGGGCGGAGCGGGCAGCTGAAGAAGCTCCCAGGCCGAAACCTGCGCCTCAAGCAGCGGGGCATGAGCCTGGGGATATGATAATATGCATGCATGCGAGTGCATTTTTAACCTATGCAATTAATATGGCATTCTTTATTCATTAGTTACACGGGAGAGAGAGAGATGAACCAGCTGGACGATCAGAATCACATGCGTTGGTGCACCGTCTCAGCCAACAGTGGCACGCTTTAAGGTCGTGACGTTTCGAAAGGCTCTACAATGCGAGCCACGTCGTCTTCTCCTTGTCCTCCGGAGCGACCTTGAACTTGGCGTTTGTTTCATGTAATCTACGCTGGCCCGTGCACTTTCAGCACCACGCGCTCACCAAAGAGGCGAGCAGTCTGCTGCTTGATGTGCTTTTCCCCCTGGCGCTTGTCGCCCTCCCCTTCACGTCAACATTCTGTGTAATCGAAGCTTAGCAGTGCTGCTTGTTGTGCTTGTTGTTGGCCACGCATCGGTTGATCCACTTGCGGTGACGCACCAGTGTTTTCGTGAGCGGATCCTTGCGGACCCAGTCCAGCTGGAACGTCACCTCTTGCGGTCTATGACGCTCGGTCTGTTCGTGCTGACCAAATGATGCAGTAGGAACAAGTCTGGCAGTGCCGTGTCGCGTGCACGGAGGTCGCTTTGCAGGCTTGAACTGGTAAAAGAAGTCTGAATTGCTTGTGATGTTAAAAGCAGCACAACAGTATTATTTTGGTTAGATCTGTCCCTGTGTTTCGACTACGATGATCAGTTGTTTCCGATTCCCCATTGCAGGTTGGAAAACCCATTCGGCATTTCCGTTTTGGCAGCTGACC
>JAADXR010000741.1:0-11967 GCA_023337935.1 Elongisporangium anandrum
ACGATATCGCTGAACGACATGTTGCGCGTTTGTTCTGCTTAAATCGTTCTCCAAACATACAGCCATATAATGATTCCGTTCTGAAAACGGAGCACATTCACGAATACGACCAGCATGACAGTGATATATAAAAACAGGCAGCTGAGTCTCAACTTCGCCAATATAATCCATGAAGTCATGAGGAGTCATTGCACTTACTCCATCTGCAGACAATGTCACAATAGTTCGCTTCAACATGAACAACATTACCATTAATGGAATAATTCCAGAATAGCGATTAAATTGATTGGGTTCCGCTATGAACTGAGCAATGGTCATAGTATCATCGGAACCAATATTCTCCAACTCACGATCGTCAAATAACTTAACAGCTTCACACGCAACAACAAATCGAAGTTTAAACACATGAACAGAAGCTTCCATTTCAAATGGGTTCTGAATACCTGCACACTCCGCTGCTGTCCAAACTGCGTGATACAAACAGTTTCCATGTGCGGGAACATCGATGGCATAAAATCGCAATGGTAATCCAATACACGAGATATCTCTCTGAATGCGATTGCTAACTTGCGCTCCTAGAAAATGCTCAGGTTGTTGACAAGCTTGACACTCCGCCCTGGAATACCATGAACGTCCAGCATCCTGGTGCATGGGCATGGTACTTTGTATGACGCAGTCCTTACATTTGCATGCAAATCAAAATCCAAGAAAAGCACTGTATGCAGCGGCATGGAACATTAGACACACATCCTAGAAACCCCTAGTTGTTGGGACATTGCATACAAACAAGTCAATCAACATCAAGCAAAAATCCTGGAAAAGTTTTATTGATCATCAAACTTCAAGCGCATTTCTAAGATCTGTCTAGAACTCAACTGGATCAGATCTATGCTCGTCGTTCAGATTGTTCCCACCGTTCCCACTGTTCACTTAGTCCGATCGATCGTCATCGTAGCAGCATATTCATCGGACTAATGTGTGTAGATATATATATGCGACGCCACCCTTTAAGTGCGCTGGACAGTGGTACTGCGAAGCTTCTGACGGACCTCGATGCGGCTTTGCTGCAGATATATGCTATATTTGAGTCCAATGGGTTAAACAAATCACAAGACCCTCTACAGGACGCAGCGACTCGCATTAACGAGGCCGATGGAGGCACGATGCCATTCGCTTGGATTTCTACGCCGTAGACCGCAGCAATTGTATCAGTTATGTCTATACGGGTAGCTTGAGTTATGCTGATCGATCCGGTCGAATACTCCTGTCAGACAGTCAGTGGTCTTCACCTATTTGCATGATTACGCTGCGTGCCCACACTACCACAGCCATTGCACTGGCAGTGGCAGTACTGAGCCCCACACACGTCGCGGATATTTTCGAAACTTTGCCCAACACACATCGCAGATATTTTTGAAACTTTCTATAGTAAAAGCAGCACCAAATTTACGAATTACGAATTACGAGCAAATTTCACGTCGCACATGGTTTCGGATTATCTCCAAAATACAATTAACCTCACTTTCACTGCAAAAACACATATTTCAGGTTAAACCTCTTCTTTTTCATGCGTTTTTTTTGAAACAAACTTCTCTTCATAGTTAATTTAAGAGTGGGCGATACCTGGTTTGTAAATTACATGGTCCTCGAATTAATCCCTGACAAGCTGTCCGTGCTCCAAGGAGCACTACCAGAATAAATTACTGTTCTATACGTACTTTACGATCAAATGCAATTTATTTTTCTGGTTTCCTCTTTAACTTAGGCCGTGTTCGCGCAAAAGGGGGCGTTTCATTTGGGAATAAATCACCAGGAATAAGAATAGCGTTATTCCACGCCTAGCCACAATCGTCGTATAGCTCTATCGTTATTCATGACTTAACTTTATCCTAAAAAAAAAAACTCATCTTAAACTTATTCGGAGAATAGCTACCTCTGCACTTTTATATTACTGTTTGCCCCCTCGTGGTCTGCTTGCAAATCCAGGTCACGGGCTCGGACTTTAAGACCGCCAAACACCGCGCCAACACGCGCAACACGACGCTCGACCTGCTGGAGCTCGACGTGATCCCGATCGTGAACAGGTTGTCGTGGTCGCCAGCGGATTCACGTACGGCATCGTGACGGCCGTCATGAACAGCGGCAATCTGGGCACGCTCATCGTCTCCAACCCGCCGGACTCCGAAACTTAGGCGCTGCTCTATCGGCCCTGGAGATGGCCGTGGCTGCTCGCAACGCCTGTCGCCAGCTGCAGAAGTTTGGCTCCGAAGACCGTATGGACCAGAGCGCCAAGATCGTCAAGGTGAACCGCGTGGTCATACGCATGTGTCTGCGGGTGCTGCACAGGCCTCTGGTATCAACCCGGACATCATCTTCGGCGCCGTGATCTTCAAGGGTATCACGATCCAGTGCATACTGTCGGTTTGCATCGTCTCCATCGTCAACTGCGTGATCACCTTCCTGGCCATACATTGCGTGGACTTCTCCGGCCGTCGCCAACTGCTGCTGATCGACGCTGTGCGCACGATCTTCGGACGTTTGCTCTTGGCCATTGTTTTCACGGCCACGCGAAACGACAACACGAACGGTTCAGCTGACACAAAGGCGTTCATTGTGCTGGGTACGTCCTTCTTCGCGTTGACCTTCATCATCTCACGGGGCCCCATCGTCTCGATCTACGCGGCCGAGATCTTCCCGCTCAATGTGCGCTCGACTGCCGTACCACTCTCGACCATATCCACTGGGTCATGGGCGTGGTCATAACGAAAATGCTTCACGTGGCGATGACGGACGCCATGAAAAATACGCCGACGCCGTTCTACCAGCGCCGGCCGTGATAATGATGGCCACGAGCAGATCGATGGTCACGGTCATCTGTAGTAAGTTGTACCGATGGCCACGAGGCGCTCCGCGTCACGGCCATCTGCATGACGTCGACCCACAGATCGTGCCGATGAATAAAAGCACGCTGGCCTCAAAGATGGCCGTGCAACGTCAGAACTTGCCCACAACGACGACACCACCCAGCAGCGCGCTGAAGATGCAGCTGATGATCATTTTATACCACATAGTAAACGGGGTCCACTTGCTCGGCAGGTCGGATCGCAGTTTGGGCTTAATGTTCATTTGGAAATGAAATTAAAAGAAAACGGCATTTCAGCAGCCAAGGCCAAAATGTATTTTCCCGATTTGTGTTCGCGCGCAAGTTTTATTAGTGTCCTTATTCGTGGTGCTTAACGCAAGGGGAAATTTCTTTAGTTAAGAACAATTACGAGACGACCGCGACTGTTCAGACACACCTCAGACGCAAGATTGAACTGATCGACGATCTCGACGACATCATCATCATTGCGTGCGCAGCCTTAGGCGCATGTGAACACAAAGGCCCTTTGCAACGACAGATGTAGCGTGAGCAAGTGATGCGTGCGTGCCGGTGCTACAGCGAGGGTCTGCTTCCTTAAGGATTAGTTAGCACGATCACGTCCCTCGGGCCTCCTTTGTCTTCTGCACCCTATTTAAACAGCGACAGTACAATGCTGCCATTTGGATAAGCTCCACCTAAACAGCGAGTAACGTGAGCAGCGGCCAACTCACCTGGGCTAATCTCTGGGCGCCTTAGATACCCACCCGCCTGGTGTGCTCGCTCCCTTGCTTTGCTCCCTTCGATCGTTTGTGGATTGCCAAAAGGAAACCCGGATGGGACCAGGGACCATCACTCTTTCACCCAAATCATAATGACATTTTCTCAAATTTCAGCCCCCTCTATGTATTTTAAAATGTATCATTTCGCAGCCAAAATGAGGTTTCGATAAGATCGTGTTCGTTGATAGTTTTTGCACCAAAATGACGTTATGCCTTCCAAAATGAGGTTTTCGAGGCTCCGCGAACACGGCCTTAGGTATTTGTTGGTCACTCATGGTTCGATACTAGAGAAAAGAGAATTTTAAATCCCGTTCGTTAGGTTCCAAAAATTAATTCTCCTGGTGCTATACAGTAGCCGTTTGACAATGCGAACCATTTGAGTGTGCTCTCCCGCATGACCCAAGAGCGGATGTTGACCAAATGTACTGAATCAATCTCTTTTACCACTTTCTAGCCACCATTACAGTTGGCAACGTGCCGCCCAATGCTGATGGCTAGGCGTGAGCACTAAAGACGCAAATTCCCGAATCCGACGTATCAGCAGCGTTCATGCTTCCAGGCTGGAAGTCGAAGGGAAGAGTGACAGCTTCACCATTCGCCTCATCACACAAATGAAGCCCATCGATCGGGAATTGCTGGAATACACCGTTGAGTCCAGCAGCTTGGAAACGACACTCAAGTACCAAAGGCGGGTATTTAGAGTCATTGCGCATCATGTCAATTGTGATCTCCTTGGGATGCTTGAGCAATGATCGCTGGCCGCAGCGCGAGAATGCAACTGCGCTAACGGCACCAAAAACAATCATTCCAAGGCCAGTGAACGTAATGATGAGACTTTTGAGTGGAATCGACACCTTCACGCCCATCTGTGACGATGTAGACTAAGTTTACTGGGAAGGAGGACTCAGGCGCCATAGCAAGAAACTAGTCCCGGGGTCAGGACTGAGTATATCAGAGTTGGTTGTAGCTAAACCCTCACGTGTGTTCCCTTTAGGTTGTTAGTTGGGATCGGTAGTGTCGTAAAATGTCCGATCAGATTTCCTAATAAAAGGAATCCGTGGAGTCATCAAGCGTGTAGACGACACCTAAGTCGCCTTCACCGGTTTCGTTGGCCGCTGATGGGGTGGGGGTCGCGGGTGGATCAACCGAGGATACTTCTACTCGCAGATACCGCTGGTGTCTTCCTTGCTGGGGTCGTGAATCCCAGCCCACAAAGCGCGCACTGACGAAGAACGGTCTTCCGCGGACGCCTGATGCTCACAATGAGCCTTTACGCTGGTGAATCTGGTCACCAAGCGCGCCTTGCCTTGAATGAGGCGGGATAATTAACTCGACCGACCTCGCCTTGATCGTTTAACGTGCCTTACGTTCCGGGCACGGGTCTTGAGGGGTGAGTTACCGCAAAGGCCAGGGACCACTTTGCACTCGAAGAGACACTTGCGAAGAACACTTGTGCGGAAGAGCGCAAATCGATAATTAGTTAACCACTTTAGCCCCTAACATACCCTTATTTCTGTCCTATACAAAGCTCAACACACTTCGCTCATCCGTTGCGAAACTCCCCGCGTGCCCATTGGCCAGAGTCCCTTCACTCGACTCTTCAGGGTCTTGGATCCCTTGAAAATCCCTCAGATTCCAAAGATCTCAAGCCAAACCACTCTATGTAACCTCAGGTTCCAGAGATTCATCTGCCCGCGGAATCTGGCCTCTTGGCATTACCGGTAATCTCAGCCACAACCAGTTTGGACCGGTACTGACTCAAAACTTGAGTCCTGAAACCGGTTGTTGTCGGCAGCTGTACCGATAAAATCAGTCGCTTGAATGTAACTCAATGTGGTGCCCCTCAACTAGGTGTGCCGAAGGTAATCAATGTGTTACACACCTCGCAGGTACGCCGAATGTAAATAAACAAGGGTGGTGCACATCAGCCAACACAAATCGTCGACGAAGACCTAGACGGAAACCCTTGACTGAAACCCTTGATGGAAACCCTTGGCAGAAAACCCTAGAGGAAAACCCTAGACGATCTGGAGGGGTCTTCAATTCAAGGCGGTAATAGGTTCCAGGCACTTTTGCCACGCAGCCTTCGTCACCCATCATGCTTCGGTCTCGTCAATAGCATTGGAGAATGCATAGAAACGTGCCCTCTGGACCCCGTCCGACCTTGACCCTGATTGGCTGAAATGATCACCTTTGGACATTGTGATTGGCTAAAACCCTCTTTCTGCCACGTCACGGGATATCGGTCACTGATTGGCGGAATTTCTGCCACCCATTTTACCACAGTAGCAACGTATGAGCTGTCAAGCGTTCCAAATCCTGACTCACAAAGGAAGTCTAAACACCACGCAGTCGTGAATAGGCAAATAATATGTAGGTTGTCACCCAGCAACACAAGTGACTATTCCTGAGTATAGATGGACTCAGGAATCGCTTGGAGAGTCTTCCGCGACTCAGGAATTCACTAATTCCTGGACTCAATCCCCAACAGATTTCTCTGCTGAGTTTCAGATAGTATATATAACACAATGAAAAGGCTCGCCACACACGGCAAAATGGAATGCGCACTGGGAAACAACGCTAGTAACCGCAGATAGCAAGTAGCAATCAATATGGAGGGGCAGTCGGACTGACCGGACTACCCAGTTGGGATTAGGGAGCGACCCCTCTCTCTTTTATGCGCAGGCACTCAGTACACACACACGCTATGTATATGCAGGCACACACACAGTACGTATATGCAGAACTGACTGTTTGACCTCGAGCTGCTGTAAGCACTCCGGGCTATTGGCAGGCGTAGAGGATCGAAAAGGAGACTTGTGCACTTCCGAGGAAATTGAGGAGTGTCTATTAGGTTCGGTTTACAAGTGAATAGAGCGGGCTGGATCAGAGCCTTGGAGAGTTGTCAGATCCACGTAAAGGCGCGGCAGTCGTTGGGTCGTAGCCGAGTCGTCGAGTTGCTAGTCGTCGGTTGATCCGTTTTCGGGGGGAGAGGCGGGGGTAGTCAGGAAATCCCATCCTGACGTCAGGCCACTAGGCCTATCCAGAAGTCGGGTTGGGGGCCTGACTCCTGAGTCTGTGACCTGAGTCGCTACATGTTAGCAAACTCAGATCTGACATTGTGACGGGAGTCACACAGCACGATGCACAGAGGAGTGCGTGAAACCGAAGCTTCTCGTCGCGCTAGTCTTTGGCGCGACTGACTACACAGGAAGTAGATTTAAGACTGCGTGTATTTATGTAGCAGTACTGTGACTGGCTCCTACTGGATTTATCCTCCCTAATTACATACCCTTTCTAATGTGTTTCACTGATTTCTCCTAAGTACGCGGAGGTGCCTATGTACCCAACCTCTTGGTACACTTAAGTACGCTTGCGAACCTATGCCGCACGTCACACGGTTACGCATACACGACACGGCCTGGTGGTACTTCAACTGGTACCCACCGTACAGTGGCCCCTCTCTATAAGAGAGCTTGAGGTGCACCACATCACGAATAGTGACACCTTCATGAGGTGACGGACGGGTTATCGAATAACCATAACCATCTTGTGTAACCCCGTTACAGACATAATGTAGGCTGATTCCTGATTCCTAACGCGGGGAATTGTCCCTGATGTCCCTCGAGGAGCGAGCGGCACACGATTGGTTTGAAGGGGACTCGGGACACATCTGATTTTCGGGGAAGCACTTCGTCACAAGTGCCCCTTGACGCGAGGTGATCTGAGAGAGGAGTCGAGCTGACCACCTCTCGTCAACACACACTTTGCCGACCGCGTGTAGCAGTTGGAGACTCAGCACGGGCTTCCGCCAGTTGTCGTACATCTCAGACGCCCCAGTCCCAGCGTCTTTGCGTCGTTGTTGTATGAGATCAGCGTCACTTTTCCTTCCTCGCGCGCGACTCATTGCTTCGTCGGGTACTGCGACACCTAGTTCGGTGTCGATCGCGGCCACGCTGCATGAATTTCTGTCGGACGTGATGGAGCACAGTCAGAATACTTGGCGGCACATCGACTCCTGGTTGTGTGGGCCTGGGCGGGAAGCCATTCGTCTCCTGGGGTGCCCGCAAGGAGCCGTCATCCCGAACTCGGGCATGCTATTTTCCCGTCCCTGACGATCGCTTTACGGAAAGTGGGAGCCCAAAGCCGACCCCTCCAAGTCCCACTTGATTCTTCTGCCGAGCTGATTTCCTCAGGCGAAGAGGCAGAGCCAGATTCAGAGGAAAAAGAAAATATCTTCCCCCGATCAAGCCGAGCTCCCGAAAAAATCTGCTGGCGTTCGCGAGCCTGAACTCAAGAAGCCAAAGCTTGTTCGAGAGGAGGGCGAGGAAGAAGAGGCCATGGACTCTCACGGGCCGGTTCCTTGCTCCAAGTCGTTCTACACTCCCGAAGGAGTGCGGACAAAGTCTTCCGGGGTCAGACTGCGTTCTATCCCCGCTGGGACCCGATCCAGACGTCAAGTTGTCTGAATTATTTCCGAATGGATGTGGCAGAGTATCAGGCCCTTTTGGACTCCAAGCCTTGGGATTCGATCTGGGCTCGACGGGCTCGCTCTTTTCTGCTGATTGACCCGGCGAGCTTCAACGCGGATCAAGTGAAGGTCATGACTGAAGTCTTCGATGTCCTGTACCAACATCACCAGGTGGATTGGGAGCACAAGCACTGGCTTTTCCTATCGAAGACCAAGCCTCGTTCTCGAGCTTGGAACAGCGTCTATTGGGATCGCGAAGAACCGGGCTTCTCTCTACCAGGATGCCAGGGCATATATCCATCGCAGGCTGGACGACGCACGTATTGATCGGGAGATACTTTCCGAGCCTGCACTGTTTTGCATCCCGAGAGAACACTGCGTGTGGCTGTGACTGGCTACCCCTGAGTCGGACTAGGCCAAGTCTACCTCTGGCGGG
Source organism: Elongisporangium anandrum (assembly GCA_023337935.1). Lineage (NCBI taxonomy): Eukaryota > Oomycota > Peronosporomycetes > Pythiales > Pythiaceae > Elongisporangium > Elongisporangium anandrum. Next base: position 8,550 of record JAADXR010000741.1, read on the forward strand.
ATCCCCTTGGCTACGCAACTTGCGGCGCTTGCGCGTCGTTATCCCGTGTCGGGGGAATATGAATCGGACCCAGAATCTTGGCTGGATGCGTTGTCTTGGAATACTCTGGGTGTACTCCGGAGTTCGGCCCAATCTCGCCCCATCCCTGACACATGATTTTCACTGGTGAAGGAGGACGCCCCATTCATTGACTGTTTCCGAGAGAATTCTTTTCCCGGAAGGCGACTGGTCAAGTATTAAGGGCCATCCGAGTTCCGTCTAGTGAGGCAATTTCCATGCCTGAACCGGGGCCTGAGATGATCGTATATGGCGTTCCCGGCTTTTTCTACCTTGAGCATCCAATGGATCCGGCTTTGGACGACCTCCTTGACCCGTCGTTTGCGGCGGTGCATCGAGGACGTTGCCGTCTGCTGCTTGCTGACGCCAAGAGGTTGCGTGAGTTGATCCGCTCTACCTTCCCTGGGAATCAATCATCAGGTGAAGGGGTCGCTACTTCTGACGAGGCGTCCAAGGGTCAGGATGCAGTTGCACGTTGGGAAGACTTTCCGAGTCCAGGTTTGCCGTTCGTGCGCGTATCTTCGTCTTCTCGTCGGCGTCGCTCTTCATCATCTCGGGGAATGGCGAAGTGTCATGATGAAGGATCGGTGCCTGTCATGATGAAGGATCGGCGCCTGGGACTTCTGCCATGGAGGTCGATTTTACGTCTGGGGACCCCGACGATCTTGCTGTCTTGTGAGTCTTCTCCTTTCTGGCTTCTTCAATACATATTCTTATTTATTTTCACACTACTTGGTTCTTTTTCTCGAATCTTTTCTTGATATACATGTCATGCATCCATACAAAATAAAAACTGCGAGCTGGGGCTGCAGCTGGTTACTCCGAGTCTGTCAGTTCATCCGCCGTCTGCATAGACTCATATCGAATTCGGGCTCTTCGAGTTTTGATCGAATTTGAACAGGAGCTCCCCGCAATTAAGGCGATTTAGGGGTACCCAGTCAAGATCGGCATAAACAGATACTCCCGATATTGCTTCGAGGTACGTGTCTTCTTGACCATCCTTACGTCGAGAATTTTCTCAACTACGAAAATTCATGCTTCTTCATCTGGCTCCCAGCTGTCTTCCGGCAATAATGCCGCGTCCAGGTCGAGATCCGAGTCTAGGGGCTCAGCTGGCAGAGTTGGTCGGGTAGGACTGATAGTTTTTTTGGGCTTGAGTCGGCTGACATGGACCCACGAATAAAATCGATACGTCACTTTGTCGATCTTGAGTTTGTTGCGGTATTCTCCGTCTTTCTCAATGATCCTGAAAGGCCCATGCCACATGTGGGCTAGCTTCATAGTCAATCCTGGCTTGACTCTAGCCAGATACAGCCATACTGACTCTCCGACTTCAAACCCTGACATGTATTTGTCCGCAGACACTGCCACAACTCAGTCTGCTTCCTGGATCCTAGGCAACTGAAACGCGCTACCAGCCCCAGCCAGGGGCGTGGTCTGCGATCTCGACGTGGGGGATGCCAAGCCAATCGCGCAAAAAGCCAGGAAGATCCTTCCTCATTTGCTGCCCAAGGCGGATTCATGTTTTTTCAGGATGTCGCGCACCCGCTGAACTTCGGCTGGGGTATTCTCATCCGGGTTTTTCTACGTCCGCGCTGCTCAGATCCAGCGGGGGTTCCAGTTCACTCAAGTCAGGTAGGACTGCTAGTTGACTCCGTAGATTATGCAACAGTGCCTGGTCTCCACCTTCGCGGTAATAGACGCATCCTTCCTGATCTGGAGATGAACGCTTGGACTCCGGGACGTCTCTGGTCAATTCCGCGCGATAAGTTCTTGCCAATTGGTCTTGACTCGGTTGAGTTGGCCTAGCTCGGGATCATCTGCTCGCGGTTGACTCCCATCCGATCCCCCCCCCCCTAAAACTTGTAAATGCCACCAAAGAAAGCTGCTCGATCATACTTTTCGTGTTACAATTTTTACCTCAATCTACATACCGCTCCAGTCCCGTGTGACCCATACGAACTTCAGAGTCAAATCCATCCCTAGGCATAACAGAACTGGTAAGCAGACTAAACCACACAATCCACAAAATCTGTTGAACTCACCAAAATGCACCAGCGTTATCTCCAGAACGTATGAAAACCAAACCAATAGCCTGGCCTGAAACTCCATCGCCTGATTTTCCAGCACGAATGCTAATAAATACGCTGGAGAAAAGCCAAATTTCCACTTGATCATGAAGTGCATCACAACGAACGAGAGAATTTCCAACCATGCGTATGTGATAATATTGCCCACCATTTCTCCACACGTTCAGTAGTCATGTTGCGCATCTCTGGGTAATACTTGTAGCTCTGGAGTTTAGTCAGAAACACAACGTAGACACAGTAGAGCATCGGGATCATGGCTTCGATGTATTCGACGAGTGCGTGGTACTCGCAAAGGAAAAGAATCTTCAGCGATTGATTTACGAACAGTACCTGTTCATCCGAGGTAAGTGTCTGGGATTCGTTTGTTGTGGTTGAAGGGCATTTAACATTCATTACGTGGGAGTTCAGCGCTAGATGTAAACTTGAGTGCGGGTTGAGATCCAAGGAGCCATTTATCGTTGGCGAAAGGCCAGGATGATCGAATGGTTGCTTCGATAACAATATGCACTTGATCAGTGTTATCAAATATGTCGAGCCGTTTCAAGTCGGAATGCTCGCTTATGCAAACTTTACTATTCGTTTACAGTTGTGAAGCAACGGAACAGGCGGATTCTTTGGATTCACGTTGAAGTGCTTACGCATGAGCATCCGTTTTTGGTCATCCTCTCCATGTGGGGGATCTTGAATGGCTAAGTGTGAACCTAAGTGCTTTCAACAGCGTTTATTATTCCTCGACGTTCACTTTTGCCACGACTGCTCGATTGTGGCTGGCTGTATCATTGGGGGGAGAAAGTCGCTCTTCGTGTCTTTCTGGATCTTTTTGCTGCTTAATGATGTGTTGCCGCCGTCTCCTGCAGCTCAATGCAGAAACTGATTGATAGTGCAAATAATAAAATAAATCTTTAACGATGGTTGTGCTTCTAAATCTCACAGCAACATGCCTGCATGGAGCACTCTAGTGTACATATTTATTTCATGATAGAATCCAGAGCTTTACCATGTGTTCGGCACTTCAAGAAAAGCAACATGGACATTGTTGTGCACATACTTCCTCATCACATTGTAAATTCAAATGCAGCATAAGGAAGAAGCAAAACTGACAGCATATCGCCATCCATGTTTCTATTAAGATTGAATTGGGTTGTAAATACGAAGGCAAGCACATGGCTCGCTAATTGAACAGATACGGTGGAAGCAAAAGCATCCTGAGGGTTCAAGCCGAGAGAAGCTGGAGATGATAATCACCTCACGACCACTTCACGCTGTCCCAC